>PVIA01008833.1:0-67449 GCA_004024845.1 Tonatia bakeri | reverse complement strand
CCTTCCTTCCTTCCTTCCTTCCTTCCTTCCTTCCTTCCTTCCTTCCTTCCTTCCTTCCTCCTTCCTTTTTTCTTTCCTTCCACATGACAAACCTGTAAGAAAAAGTCCAAGAGGAAAGAATCCCTGACTACTGGGAGAATGGAGTTGCATAACCTTTCTAAAGAATAGTGAAAAAAAGTTAGGAGAAGAAAAGATCATGAAACAGAATGAATAATGCACTTTAAAATTTTCTACTTTCCTTGTGGACTATATATTGATTTGAAAAGTATGATTAAGAGATGAATAGTCTAGCCCTGGCTGGTGTAGCTCAGTGGATTGAGCTCGGGCTGCGAACCAGGCATCACAGGTTTGATTCCCAGTCAGGGCACATGCCTGGGTTGCAGGCCATGTCCCCCAGCAACCGCACATTGATGTTTCTCTCTTTCTCTCTCTCTCTTTCTCCCTCCCTTCCCTCTCTAAAAATATAAATAAATAAAATCTTAAAAAAAAAAAGAGATGAATAGTCTAGTTTACATTTTCTTTCAGATTCTGTAGGTACGCTAACCATTTTGGAGCATGGGTTATCCTGTTAATGTTAGGGCTAGTTTTTATAGAAATTGTCTTGAGTGCTTATTAGTTCAATGTCTTTGTCCTCCCTTGGGGCTCTAAGCTCCATGAAGGCAGAAACCTATGTCTATTTAGGTCAGTCATCTCTGAATCCCCCAGGGCCTAGAATGAATCTTGACAAATAGTAGACATTCCACCCTTAGTGGCTGATTTAATAATAGAAAGTAAATAGCCTCATAAATTTTTCCATTAGTAACTGGTGAGGCTGGAAATTTGTACAGTGGCCTGGTTGAATTTATCAACCTAATGAATTTGTGGCTTCCACTATTTGGCCAGGAGTTAACAGCTCAGGTTATCTTATTGGGGTAACCTCTTCTTGTGTTTCTGTGTCAACCTAGGTTTTGTTTTCATTTACTTTTTCCTTAATCAATGCTGCATTCTTGTGGTATTTGCATATATTTACTGTATGTAAATATAATTCTTATTTTTTATTATGGAATAATTTAAGATTTCAGAAAAGTTGTGAAGATATTTCAAAGATCCTATATGCCCCTCAATTATCTACCTTAATATCAGCACCTTAAATAATCACAACAATTTGTCCCAACTAAAAAATTAACACTGATACAAAACTATTAACTAAAATACAGATGTTATTTGCATTTTGAACAGTCTTTTGACTGTTCCAGGATACAATACAAGCTACCACATTGCAGTAAATAAATATTTTGATATTTACTATAGTATTTATTCAAATGCATAATATTATGTAGTACACAAACTATAGTTTATTTATTATATGGTTGTCAATGGAAACTTCTTTTAGTGACCATTTTTCATATAGAAAGATCTTTCCAAGGAACATACAAATACTGAATCCATCAATTTCTGGTTCTATCACATTATGTCTGAGCAGAATAGAATCCTTGATAATTGTTCATGTTGCTTCAAGAGGAATGTTGCGTGTATAAACCTAAGCATTTCATATGTTCAACAGTAAATTCCCTTGGGGGCATATACACAGTGGTTGAGCAGTCAATTTACCTGTTAGGGGTATTGCATTGCAGCTGGGTAGAACTGTCAGACCAGGTCACCACTCAGGTTCCTTCAGACCTGGATACTCCTTGGTTCATTGCTACTTTCAGAGCTCACTCAGTGATTTGGGGCTCCTAAGTCCTAGGTTTCAGATAACCTGTTTGCATGTGGGCATCTTAACTTAAAACTAAAGGGTAGTCTATCATGTTTTCTCTAATTCTAACCAGACTGAATCTGAAAAACAGTAGTTTTGGTGTCTCTTGAAAAACCAGAGGTTCTGATACAACATGCATGGCATTGCTGGCTAGAGGGAGCAGCATCGGGTGCTTTAGATGTAACATGAACTTTCCTGGTTACCACTGTCATCACATTTCCCTAATATCTTATAATTCATTATATTGCCTAACTGGCCTGTTTCAGATAGCTTAACATATAGTATGGGTTTGTGTCTCAGACTTCTATGGTCCTCATAAAATACCCGTGAAGAACCTCTTCAGTTAGACAGAAGAAAAGACCATGGTTGACAATTTTAATACAGAATCTGGTTCTCAGAGTGGAGATATAAGGAAATACAATTCCTTACAGAAGGTTACTTGAATGTGGTCTATTGCCATCTGGGAAGAATGAATTTGAACTGGTAGGTGCTCATCATATGTTTTCATTGATTTGAGCTCTGCATTTGTGGTATCCACATGACCTCTCCCTAGTTTTTATAAATATCTCCCATTCTGTCATAGGAATTCTTTCCATTGCATATTCAGGGTAGCTCACTAATTAGTTAGCATGTTTGCTATGGATGAATAATAATAAAGACATGATTCTCTTAGGTCTTTTTTTTTTTTTTAAGCTATAGCTTGGAAAATCTCAGAGAGGTTGAATTGATTTCTTGGGCAAATTACATAAAGAAGGGATTCCAAGAACACTTGCTCCTGGAGAAGTTTTATTTCTTCCAGATCATCTGGAACTCAAACAAAGTGAAACTAGCAATTTTATCCAGGTTTCAACAGAGCCTGATTGCTGTGTTTAGCCATAAACTAGAACAATGAAGTATACAAAACTCTTTTATGACCTATTTATTCACTGGTTCAAGCCATCTGTTTGATATTATAAGTCCGAATTTTGAGAAGGCAATAAAAGCCGAGCAAAATTGAGGAAATTAGTCCACCTTAAGAAAATGACCTTGCCAAATTATTTCAGAATAATATTTAGCTACAGGTAAATTACATTTCTTGTCTATAGTGAGCAAAGATTCTCTGCTATTCCCTGTCCTTTGTCAAAAATAGATAGCCTGCTATTGCCTAAAGTGGCCCTGAGCTCTGAGCATTTAAGCAGCTCCTCAGCCTTTCAGAATTGATCTTCAGATAGTTGACCTGTCTCAACATAAGTAAGAAAATTATTCATTGGGGCCAAGATGTGGAAATCAAACTATTATGTTTTGATTTAATGAAGGCACTTATTATTCTCCAAGGATTCTCTCTGCTCCTGTTGGAATCAAGACATTGCCTGCTATCACATCCATCACAAGCCAAGATCTCCACCCTAAGACCACCTGGCAATCCAGGAATGAATCCTGTCTGGCTTTCTACCTCACAGAAGAGTAAGCTCTAGCTCTTTGGGTTTCCAGATAAAATCAGCACCAACAGAAATTCACCTTGATCCTGGGCCTCAGATGAAATCTTGCTATGTTGCTACTATTGAACCATTAATTATTATGGATTTCCGTTCCAGACTGCTTCCCCCGCATTTTTTGGTGGTTGGAGTTTGGATACTAATTCCAGGTCCCTCATTGGGTTTGTATCCTGTCCTTTCATCATATCATAAAATGGCTTTCTTGAAATTAATCTTGGCTCTGTCTCTTGAGTCACTTTCTTTTTTCTTCTTCCACCATCGTTTGATATTTCTTTAGTCCTGTGTATTCAGACAGAAATTCTTAAGCCCAGTTCTTGATCTCCTGTGTTGTTTTTTAGAGCTTTCTTATTCTTGTATTTGGTTTCTGACTATAGATTTCAACTCTCTCTGTTTAAAGGCCTTAGTTCAGGGATCCTGCCACTATTGCCATGCACTACTCAGCAGCTACTTACATGGAAAAACCTGGAGTGGTGTTGATGGAAGTGTTGGTGTAGAATTGTAAGAAGATCCCACACCAGGAAGTGATACTAAACATTTGCCACTGATTATAATTAGCTATGTAACATTAGAAAAGATACAACATTTCTTTACATTATGTCATTTATAAATTAAAGGAGAATGACAATCACTGATGTTCAAACTTTTTTAAGGCTATGCTATGCTTTTTAAAAATATTTTATTGATTATGCTATTAAAGTTGTCCCAATTTTCCCCTTTGTCTGCTTCTACCTGGCACACTCCATTCCTTCTGGCAATTCCCCCACCTAGTTCCTGTCCATGGATAATGCATATAAGTTCTTTGGTTTCTCTATTTCCTATACTAGTCTTAACAACCCCTGTCTACCCTGTACTTACCAATTTGTACTTCTTAATCCCTGAACCTTTCCCCCCATTCTCTGTCTTCCGCCTCCCAACTAATAACCCTCCGAAAGATTCCTTTATCTATGATTCTGTTTCTATTCTGCTTGTTTGTGTAGTTTGTTTTTTAGATTCAATTGCTGATTGTTGTGAATTTATTGCCATTTTAATGTTCATAGTTTTGATCTTCTTCTTTTTTTAAATAAGTTCCTTTCACATTTCATATAATAATGGCTTGGTGATGATGAACTCCTTTAGTTTTATCTTGTCTGGGAAGCACTTTATCTACCCTCCAATTCTAAATCATAGCTTTGCTGGATAGAGAAATCTAGGTTGTATGTCCTTGCTTTTCATCACTTTGAGTACTTCTTGCCAGTCTCTTCTAGCTTGCAAAGTTTCTCATGTAAAATCAGTTGTCAGTCTTATAGGAACTCCATTGTAAGTAACTATCTACTTTTCTCTCCCTGCTTTTAAGATTCTTTCTTCATCTTTAACATTTGACATTTTAATTATGATGTGTCTTAGTGTGCTTTTCTTTGTCTGCATCTTGTTTGGGACTCTCTGTGCTTCTTGGACTTTTATGTCTATTTCCTTCACCAAATTAGGGAAGCTTTCTTTCATTATTTTTTCAAATAAGTTTTCAATTCCTTGCTCTTCCTCTTCTTCTTCTGCCACCCTTATGATTTGAATGTTGGTATGTGTGAATTTGTCCCAGAGGTTCCTTAGCCAAACCTTGTTTGATTTTTAGAAAATTCTGTTCTCTTCTTGTTGTTCTGATTGTTTTTCTTCCTTATGTTCCAAATCATTGATTTAATTATTGGCTTTATCCCCTGCACTGTTAGTTACTGATAAATTTTTCTTTATTCCACTTAGTGTAAGTTTCATTTCTGCCTGGGTATTTTTATGCTGTTAAGTACCCAGTGAGTTCCTTGAGCATTCTAATAACCAGTGTTTTGAACTCTGCACCTAATACATTGCTTATCTCCATTTTGTTTGGTTCTTTTTCTGGAGTTTTGTTATGTTCTTTCAACTGGGCCATATTTCTTTGCTTCCTCATTTTGGCAGCCTCCCTATGTTTGTTTTGATGTAGCAGGTAGAGCTGCTTTGACTCCCTGTCTTAGTAGGGTGGCCTATTGTAGAAAAGTACACCAGTAAGTTATATGAGGCTGAGCCTTAGGTCATCACCAGGACTGAACAACCTGTGTGAACCAGGTTGATGGAGTCTCAGATACGGTGTTGCTGCTCTGTGGCCCTGCGTGGGGAAGGGTTCAGAAAGGAGACAATGCCACTGCCTGGCCTCTGGAGATTTTTTCAGGAGAAAACTGTTCCCTTGCACTCGCACTGATGCCAGACACTTCTGTTTCTCTCAGAATGCTGCTGGTGCCCTTCCAGGTTTCTTAAAGTGAAATCTTAAGGCAAAAGTTAATAAAAAAGATTCAAGTGGAGCTTGTTTGCTCAATATGGAGGTAGACGTTCAAAATCTTGCCTGCTTGTCACTGTTTCCACCTCAGGAGCATTCCCTGGAGTATCTCAGTGGATTGCCTTGGTCCCATGTAGAATAAATTTAAAATCTAGGCTCTCTGTAGACTGCATTTCAATTGTATAAAATCTTTGGTTCCAGGTAAATTTTTTATCTTTTAGGAGCTTGGACATTAGTAAGAAAATCACTCAGTCAACTTCCACTGAATAATGGTTTGGATTTTTTGAAAACTGAATTTACTTATTATTTTACTTTTCTGCCAACAAACTCTGTAGTTTGGCATGTATTCTCTGCCACAACACAAGAAAAGATCAATAGCACTAACAAGAACATGTAAATAGGTTGGATAAACAAGTGAACAGGTAAATGTTAATAACTAAGTACTAGTGGAACTTTTCTTGAGAGATGGAGATTTTTTGCCATGTGGCATATAGCAATGGGACATTGGGGAAAGATATTTTTCTTTATAATAATAACAGCAACCATTTCATGCATGCATATTTTTAACTTATTAAGTCCTAACTACCACCCTCTAGAGTCCTTCCTGTCTCTCATGACCATAGCTAAAATCATGTGACAGATTGTTCTTTCACTCAGTGAAAGAATGCATTTAGAATTTTATTAAATACCAATCTTCTTTAAAAGCACCTAAGCAATTAAGACATCTTTGCAACAATGTTAGATGACAAACTTTTCTGCTGCAAACAAGTAAATGATGTTAAAAGTAGAGACATAGGTGAAGCAGAGATTAAAGGGATGAGGGGTAGTATTTGCAATCAGTCAAGAAAATATTTCTAAAGTAAAATAAAGGATGGCAAGACAAAAGCCCACCTCTACCCAGCCTCAGAGGAAAGGTCCTCTTTCCTCTGGCCATTGCCATACATTATTTGCACCTAAATGGTGCTCATTTAGGGCCTTTAGATACAGTTTTTGATTTGCTGACAGGGAAGTGCAGCCAAGATATGAAATTTTATTTGCATGACAAAACACTAGATGGTTCTATTAAAAAAATCCCTCAAACAAAATGACAAAAAAAGTTTAAGATGATTGAAACATTTTATTCTTTTTAAAAAAGATTTTGTTTATTTATTTTTAGAAAGAGGGAGAGGGAAGGAGAAAGAGAGGGAGAAAAATATTAGTGTGTGGTTGCCTCTTGCACGCCCACTACTAGGGACCTGGCCCACAACCCAGGCATGTGTCCCAGGCATGTAATCAAACTGGCGACCTTTTGATTCACAGCCTGCACTCAATCCACTGAGCTATACCAACCACAGCCATTTTGTTCTTTATAATAACATGTTTTTTAATTTTTTATTTCAAAATTATTTTTATATTCTTTATTCACATTATCCTCATAATAACCCTGTAAGGTAACAAAGGCAGATCCCAATATCTCACTTCAAGAGAAGCAACAAGCCTTGAGGAGTCACACAACTGGTTCAGTTTAATGATTAGTAAGGTACTGACCATGAGCTGGAACCAGTGTTTCCTGGTTTTAAGTTCAGAGCTTTTCTTCACGTGCACCTGAGGAAATCCCAAATGCTCTTCCAAGCCATAAAAAGCAGGTCATGAATTGACACAAGAAGGAGATGTCTCAGTATTTGCTCTGAAGATGAATGCGGGCAAGCTCTTGATCTCATGGGAGAAGTCCAAGGGCAATGTTAACACTCTGCGGTATCTTGGAGGTTATCAATTTCTTCTTCTTTGGCACTTGTTCTCTTGCAGTTTTTGTATCAAAAATGAAAGAAACAGGGATTGTAGAGTTCATCGTGTTGACTGTGGTGGAAAATACGTAACAATACAATTTATTTGTACTTCATTAGGCAGTTATAAATTGACATTGTCATCTGTTGAAGTGGCTTGCAAATTATTCTCATCACAGGTTAGGGCTTACAAGCTTAAAAAATCTAAATAAATTGTACAGAAGTATGAAGCTTTTAATTTACATCCAAGAATAATGCGTCATGATTTCTTCCCACAGGGTCCTATTTTTGGAGCAAAAAAAAAGGTGCAATTACCAGAAGAGACTCTAGAGCCCAAACCCCTGTGTTAAAATTCCCAGAATTCTGAGTAAAAGTCCAGCTCTCAGCTTTCTAAGGTTTAGACGTAGGGCTAGTACATCATTACTGCTAGCATGTTGAAATGGTTAAGATGAGTCACATGGCCAACCCAGTTCAATGTCAGAAGAGATTATCAAAGATATAAATACCAGAAGGGATGTTTCATTAGGAACCATTTCTGGAAATTAAATGCTACACAACCAAATATGGAGAAAAGACTTAAGCAGACCTTTTTTGAAAGAATAAATAAGAAAAGAATGACCAATTTGGCCAGCAATAAAATGTTGTTGAACATCATTAATTATCAGGGCAATACAAACTAAAACCAAGTGAAATATTGTTTACACCCACTAGAATGCCTAAAACAATACTAATTATTGGCCCAGATGTGGAGTACCTATAACATTCATTTAGCTGCTGAGAATTTAAGATAGCACAAACATGTTGGGAAATAATTTGGAACTTAATAAATTTTTATAAATGCACTTACCTTATGTCCTAGCAATTCCAATCCCAGACATTTGTCCATGAGAGGTAAACAATTTAGGTTAAATATTTCAATTGAAAGTCTTAGAAAAATATTTATAGCACTTTTATTCATGATGGTTAAAACTTGGAAAAACTCAAAGTTCGTCAGAGGTAAATGGATAGACAAACTGTGGTGTACAGAACATGTAACGCTACTAAGCAATTAAAAAATCAAACTATACATAATACGCATGCACAACTGTGGATGAATCTTAAAGCATTTTGTTGAGCAGAAGATGCCAAACACAGCATAATACAATAGAATATATACTGTATGTATACTTAGATTCTAGAAGAGAAAAATTAACCAAGGGAGATCAAATTATCAGTATTTTTCTGGGAGGCAAAGAGATGGACAGCATAGGAGCACATGAGAACTTTCTGGAGTGATTGGAACATTAGTTATCTTTTCCTATATATTAAAAATCTTGACTAGAGTGAATTAGAGTTAATGAAAGTGTTAAAATCAGTCCATATTTAATGTATTTTATACTATTGTAAATAAAATTGATTAAAATCCTAAGAAAGGTAATTTTCCAAGTTATTTAATCTCCCTGTACCCTACCTTCTTCTTCTAAAAAGTATGTATAATAATCATACATCTCAAAAGAGCTATTATGTAAATAAAATATGTAGTATAATTACAATAATACTTAGTACCTGGTAGAAACTATAAAATCTAATCATTGTTATTTTTATCTTTAACTCCTCTTTAATTTGCTATAGTAATAGAAGATTAACAGGAATCCTTAAACAAATGGAAGTCAAAATGTTGCAGATTTAAAGGAATAGGAAAGAGAAATAAAGCTGTCCAGACTGGGTCTGCTAAAGAAAGATACAGTTTCAGGACAAGAAAACTATATTTGATAGTGATGATAAATGTGATAAAAATGGTGCATCTGGACAAGTAAAAAGAATGAGAAGAAACAGACAAAAAAGAGCCTGCCTCAAAACAGCAGCAAGCAGAAAAGGGTGCTGGAGACTGGTAGTTTAGTAAACAATATTTTAATTCATTTTAATTAAGTTTTGAGCTGCTTCTGTCTGGAGGCTTTTAAAAAGAAAACCAAATTAGGTCCACTTCAATGTCCACCGCAAGAAAGAAAAATTTTTTGTTTAGCATTTATTTTCATTATCCAAGTGAGGGATTTTTAAAAATGTACAGTTCTGTGTTGTTTCAGATTATTCAAATATCAAAAGAAAGGTTCTTGTACTAAATTGCCTTTTAATATGAGAATGCACTAGTACAAACTAATAAAAATATACTATATCAAAAGGAAAATAAGATTAACAGTTGATTTCTATTCAGAAACCATGAAAGTTGGAAGCCTGTGGGATTGAAAATAAAAGACTGTCAGCAAATAATTCCATATCTGGCAAAACTACCCTTCAAAAATTTGGAAGACATTGAGACCTTTGTAGATAAACAGAAACTGAGAGAAATTATCACTAGCAAACATTCCCTATAAGAAATACCTCAGAAAATCCTTCAGGCTAAAATAAAAAACAATACAAGTAACTCAAATTTGCATAAAGAAAGAGCAATAATAATGATAATTACATAGGTAAAATTTTTTTTGCTTATTCTGCCTGATTTATAAGACTACATAAATATCTATGATTTTGTGTTGCTGTATAGATAATGAATAAAGATATAGTTTATTTGCCAATAACACATAGAAAAGACAATGAATAAAGATGTATAGTAACAATTTTGTATGTATTACTAATACTTTGGTATAATTAAAGCTTGACTTTTATAAAACAAATTAGTTTATAAAATTAACTTTTTATAAATTAGGACAACTGTTAAAATCTTAAGACAAAAACATAAATAAATAGCAAGTGAATTAAAATGGTTCAGTAAAATGTATCTATTTCACAGAAGAGAAGGCAGTAATGGAGCAAAGTGAAAAAAAGTACCGAGGACATAATAGAAATCAAATAGAAATTTGGTAAATATAAATCCTAACTTGCAAGTAATTATATTAAATATAAATGTGTTAAACATTCCAAACAAAATATGCACACGGGAAAAATGGATTAAATGGCTTGAAGTATGATCACACATCTGTAGAACACTTCACCCACAGTGGCAAATACCCATCTGCTGAAGTGTACACTGAACATTCTCCAATTTAAACTGTATTTTGGCTGTGAAAAAACTTCAGTAAATTTAAAAGAAATAAAATGTTCAAAGTACGTTTTCCAAACACAAGTGAAATTAGAAATCAATAACAAGGAAATTTGCAAGATTCATAAATACATGGAAATTAAACAACCCGCTACCTAACAACCAATGGCCCATATGAACAAGAGTGAGAATATCACTACGTATTTTCTGGTCACTAAATACACAATAAGGTAATGTTATAAGCAACATGGTGTTAGTAACTCCAACAATATAAATAAAATAGACTCATTTCTTGAAAGATAAAGTCTACAACAATTGACAGAAATACATACTAATTAAGAATATTCTATATCAGGAAAATAATTAAATTTATAATGAAAATCCTTTGAACTAAAAAAATTCTTGACCCAAATGACTTCTGTGATACTTCTATTAAATATTTAAGAATTATTGCCAATCTTACTTTTTAAAGTGGTTGAGAAAATACTTCACAACTCAACAAAATCAACCCATTCCTAGAGCAAAACTTGATGAAAATATTTCAAGAAAGAATGGACAAAGACATTAAAAATTAAAAAAAAACCTTATATCAATTTTGGCATTGTATAAAGTAATACTTTATCACAAAAGGATGGTGTTAATCTCTGAAATTCAGTTGGTTTCATGTTCCAAATGTAAATTTATTACATTAACAGAATAAAAGAGAAATCCATGTAAACTTTCCCCCCAAGTGTCAACTTCAATATCTACTGAAATAAGATCCAAGCATCTTACTTAGCAAACAGGGAGCATAAGGAGTATTCCTCAGCCCGGTGAATGACATCTATTGAGATCCTTACACCTAACTTTGTATCTGATGATGAGGGAGTGCGTGCTTCATTCCCTCTAAGATCAGGAATAAACAGGAATGCTCCTTCTCACTAATGTTCAACATTGTGCAGAAATCCACAATACACTCTGATTTTAAAGAGATTTAAAGTGATGTATCCTGCATCCCATTCTTTTACCACATACTCTGAGAATGTTCAAAGCACAATTCCTTTATCAGTCATTAATAATTGCATAGGGGAGTAAAATGCAAGTGATTTTGAAAATTACTAAAATAGACTCTTGAGTCCGGTAATTAAAGTATAACAATGTTATGGAATTGGGCTCTTAAATCTCAATAGGGATGACTGGACTCTGTCTTGGAAGATGCTAAAAGGTCAAAAGAGATGGAGTTGGCATTATCGCAGAAGAGCTATTCTTGCAGGATCTTTGAAGGTTACTATTTATCCAGTGGATGCACTTACAAGCATCAGTGGATGGGTAGTAGTTTTGGGGGACTTTCATGTTTGCTGAATTCAGGTTAGATTTGAGTTACTGCATGGAGAATTCATCGTCTTAACTACTTTCAAAGATGGAGTGTATTCATAGACGCACAGCAATTTGATTAAAGGGCAAATTCTGGCAATCCTGAGGATTACTTTTGTTACACCACCATCACATACATTATAAAAATAAATTGACCAAGGAAAATAATTACAAACTGTTCTAGCTATTAGAGCTGTTACACTTAGTCAAGTACCATGGTAACTCTTCCTATATCAGGATTTTCATGTCCATATACAGTTATTTTCTGTCTACATTAATCAACAACAATCTTCATTCTCACAAATAATATCTGCTTTCTTGTCAAGATTTGACTAGTTTTTTTGTCCTTGCACTTCAGAACTAGTTCCATGAAAAGAAACATTGTTGCTGTTATTCTGCCAGTGAAGATGGAAAAGACTGAGGGTTCCTTTCTTCTTGTGCGTGGAGATAACCACTTAAATTCCAGATAAGTGAGTCTGATTGCAAGAACCTGAAGGGATCTGCAAGGGTGATCTGGAAAGTAGGTAGCCTCCCATGTTAATATTCATAATGTGTGCTATCCTCTGTTCCTTTTTATGATTCATAATGGTTATGGGGGAGGGTGGGGGAGGCTCTTCCCTTCACATAGAAACAGTTTAGATTCTGGTTGAGAAAAATGAATAACAAATGACCATATGGTTTCCTCTGATTTGTGATGGGGGAGAACTTTATTTGATGAGGCAAGAACACATCTGATTGATAGAGCTGGATACTACTGACAGAAGGCACTCCTTTGATCACTAGTCTAGTTGACAGAAAATGACCTCCTCTAACAGAGCCACTGATGTGAATGCATTCAAATTCCAAATAGGAAGATATTCGATGCTAAATTGTTTGAAGTCTTATTACCATGCCAGGTTCCAGCAGATGTTCAAAGGGTATAATTGAACCTGAATCAGAATTATGATTTCTTCAGACACTCATGGTTGTATTTCCCCTGTCTCTATTTTATTTTTATTCCTACCAACACCCACTTGTTTAGGAAATAGTAATATTCTTTATTGGTTATTCCGTACAGAAGTGTTTCATCATTTCAATACAGTTCCTCCTCTTAATATTGCAAAGTGCTGTGTGCTTAACTCTAGCTTGCCAACCTGATGAATTAAATATTTCTCACACCGCACTCTGCCCATAGCTTAGTTCTGGACCTCAAAGACTGATTTCTGGTGTTTCTTTACTGATCTACCAAAGTTCTCTCCAACTTTTCTAAATTATTGATTTGCCAGCACAAGACTCTACTGTACTCACTTCATACTTTACGCAAAGTTTACTGAAAATGGAATACAGATCTTAATGTAAATCCTCAAACTATAATGATTTTAAAAGGAAACAGTATATAAAATATTTTTGATCTAGGGCTAGGCAAGCATATTCTAAGCAAGATAACAATACATAGACTATGAAGAAAAACACAATAAACAGAATGTTATTAAAATAAAAATAAATTCTTGCCATGTAAATATCCCTGTGAAGAGCATTAAAATGGAAGCCACAAATTAGCACAAAACACTTACATGTCTCTCAGAAGATTTCCATTCAGAGTATGGGATGAAAATTCTAAACCCAAGAGTAAAAAAGCAAATAATTAAAACAGAAAATGAGAAAAAGTCTTTGACATTTTATCAAAGAAGATATATGAGTGCCACAAGCCCATATAGTGATGATTAACATCATTAGTCATTATGAAAATGTAGACAAAGCTGTCAGGAGATAGCTCTCCAAACCTAATGGAAAACGTAAAAAATGTATAGACAATACTAAGATTCTGGAAAGGACACAAGGCAACTGAATCTCTCACACATTATTGGTAGTAATGTTGAACAATTACAACCAATGTGGAAACAGCTTAGCACTTTTTATAAAGTTAAACACATACTAACAATCGGCTCAGAAGTTCTTCTGGATATTTATCTTAAAGAGGTGCAAACATCTATACAGGAGTCTTTATAACATCTTTGTTTTCAATAGTTAAAACCTGGAAACAACATAAATGTCCTTCAAATGGTGAATGGATTTTTAAAAACCTCTATACGCTAACCATCAGGGAAATGCAAATCAAAACCACAATGGGGTACCACCTCACACTCGTTACTTTATTACCAAAAAGACAAAAGATAAATTTGGTGAAGATGTAGAAAAAGGCAATCCTTGTGCACTGTGGGTGGGAATGCATTAATAAGTTGGTACAGCCCCTATGGAAGACAGCATGGAGGGTCCTTGAAAAATTAAAAAGAACTACGTGATCCAGCAGTCCTGTTCTTGGACCTACATCCAAAGGAAATGAAATCAGTATTTCAGAGAGATATTTATGCTCCTATATTCATTGCAGCATTATTCACAATAGTTGAACTACCAAGGTAATCTAAGTGTCTGTTGACAGCTGAATGGATAAAGAAGACATTATATATTACATATATAGTCATAAATAATAGATACACACACAAAGTGGAATGTTATTTCATCTTTAAAAGAAAGGAAATCTTGTCATTTGCAACAACATGGATAAACCTGGAGGACATTAGGCTAAGTGAAATAAACCAGACACATACTGCATGATCTCATTTATACATGGAATCTAAAAATGTCATACTCATAGAGACAGAGTATGCTGGTGGTTACTAGAGGCTTAAGTTTGAAGGAAGTGGGAAAATGTTGGTCTAAAGGTTCAAGTATTCAGTTACGCAAGATGAGTAAGTCTGGAAATCTAATGAAGAGGATAGTAACTACAGCTAATCATACCGTATTTTTTTTTTTACTTGAAACTTGCTAAGAGAGTTTATCTCAATTGTTTTCAAATAGAAACTGTCTGAGGCAATGGATACTTTAATTAGTTTGATTATACTAATTGTTTTATAACATATATAAAAATCATGTTGTGTACCTTAAATGTGCACAATATTTAATTTGTCAAGTATACCTCAATAAAGCTAGAAAAAAAACTGTGTACATACATACAATGGAATACAACCCTGCCTTAAAAGGAACAAATTATGGATGCATATGACAACTGGATCTCACGAGCACTACGCTGAGTAGAAAAAGGGCAACTTCAGAAGGTTACATGTGGTATGATTTCATTTATGTAATATTCGATATGAACTATTACTCTGTGACAGATATTTCCTGAGTGATTTTTCTCATAATCAAACATTTAATCTATCCTCGGAACAAGCCATGGAGAGAGGTATAATTATTGTCTATATTTCTTGGACAGGAAATGACATCACGAAGAAGTTACAATAGAGTCTCCCTCAGTGTGCATAGCCATTAAGTGGCAGAACAGATGTTCACCTGCAGGGAATTTCTTCCCAGGGCGTGAAACTCAAGGCCCTATCAGTGCCACTCATATTGCAAGGCCCTGGCCTCAAGTTTTCTGTCTTTACAGAGAGGTATTTCCTGACCATCTTGTCTATTGTCACGCCAGACTTCCCCACCCCCCCAGTCGTTGGGATTACATTGGTTAATAAAATTATATAGGCTTTGGGGGTACACTTCTGTAATACACCACCTGAATATTGTATTGTGTGTTCTCCACCCCACTTCACATCCTTCATCACCATTTCTCCCCCTTTACCCTCTTCCACCTCTTCCACCCCCATTTCCTTCTGGTGATGACCATACTGTTGTCTGTCTATGAGGTCTTTGTTTTGTTTTGTTTTTCCCTTCTTTTTCTCTTTTTTTGCTTAATGCTATTTATTCCCATAATGTCTTTATTTTTTATTATGACATTTGCCCCTGACATATTATTATCTGCCTTCTTTTTCTAGAAGGCATGCTCATGGGAAGAGGGACTTGATCTGTGTTGTTCGCTTCTGGATTTATACTGTCTAGAAGAGGAGTGAACAGAAGTGTTACATATTTATTGGAGGTTGGAAGCAACTTTTTTGAAGTACATATTATTTTCATTTTTTTTATAATTAAAGAGGTTAAGCAGTTTACCCAATGGCATAGCATTAGTGAACAATTTAGCTAAAATTGTAATGTAGTCTTGTGGTTTGAAACATGGTGCTCTTAGTCACAATAAAATATTACTTCTTAATGTAATTAGCATTGAACTTCCTGTCCGAAATGTGCTACCATCAGCTCTCATTTTATTAAAACATTGCCCAAAAGCCTTCCTTGAAACTTAGTCTCTGCTAATAATTTCAGAGCTTCAGCTTCCTCAAATGTCTACAAAACATATTTCCTCTCAAATACAAGTTCTTGATTTTATTATTATTTTTAATTGCACATCTGCTTCATCTTAGAATAAAAGTCTAAGCTCACAGTTTTGTAAAGTGCTCTGAAAGTTAAAGAATTAAGATAGATAACAAACCTCAGAATACAAAGACAACGA
The DNA here is from genome assembly GCA_004024845.1 of Tonatia bakeri. Taxonomy (NCBI): domain Eukaryota; kingdom Metazoa; phylum Chordata; class Mammalia; order Chiroptera; family Phyllostomidae; genus Tonatia; species Tonatia bakeri. The sequence goes on along the minus strand of PVIA01008833.1, from coordinate 51,454 downwards.
TTACCTTGCACATGTTAGGATTGGCAATGGTCTCCGTTTTCCTGGAACCGTGTTTCAGATACGTAAGTTCTTCCTTCAATGTGGATTGCATAATCTTCAAAGGGAAAAGAAATAGAAGCACCCTCATGATACTACATTTAAGTATGTGCCAAAAATGGGGGAAAAAAGGGAAAAGAAAAACTGTGCTGAGTTTATTGACTACAATCATTTTTTATCTCTCCACATCATTTCATATCCCTACTTAAGGACCAACTCTGCTATGATTTTTCTCTCTAGATTCATATTGGTATTACTCTTGAACCTTTTTGTGACTCTACATGTGAGAAACGTTATAGCCCTTCCAGTGGCCACTGATGGCATGTGCCATGGAGTGCTTGAAGTATGGCTTGTTTGAATTGAGATGTCTTGGAAATTTAAAATATAATATATACTAAATTTCAAAGACTTTGAATGAAAAAAGAATGTAAAATATTTAATTCATATTTTACATTAATTATACGTTAATTGATAATATTTGAGATATATTAAGTTAAATAAAATGTAATATTTATTTGTATCACCTGTGTCTTTTTATAGGTGTTTAATATTACCACTAGAAAATGGAAAGAAAATATATGGTTTTCACATAATATTTCTATTGGACAACAAAGACTTGGAAAGTATTCGCACACTTTTCTTCTCATTTTAGTTGGGTATAGATTCTGTGATGTATTCACTGAAGTTATTAATATCATTTCCACTTTACAATGTGGAATATAACCCTCAGAAAGCTTAAGTATCCACACGAAAATTAAGTCATTGTCAACTACACAAAGAATCTTGTCACTGATCCCTGAAAGGAATTGTTTTTTATTTACTCACATAGCTACCTTCATTCTAGGCATCCTGTACTAATTTTCTTATGTATCTGTGAGTATTTGACCAGGGTTGGTCATATCTTACTTTCTCATCACATTTACACTTGGTACCTGGCACAAGGTTTACACTGAAGGCATATTTCTTTATGTTTCCAAATATTGGGTCATTGATTTCTTTGAATTGACTCATTTTCCCATAGTATCTAGAAATTGCCCCACCGCAGGAACACCGGTAGGAAAGTAGCGGAACCCTGCTCTCCTCCAGATTTTCACCATCATCATTATCTGGGAGACATTATGTGACAGAACCAAGCCCAACTGCCCCATGATGACAACAAAGAAACTTTTGCTGAGATTGCCTCTGGCTGATGTACGTAGTGTACTCACTACAGCTTAGCCTGAAATATGGGCCCTTAGCTCTTGGGATCACAGTTATTCCATCAGATGAATCCCTTTTTAAAACCATCAGCAGGTCTCGGTCTATTACAGATTTCTAAGTAACATCGCAGGGCAGCCATGAAGGCTAGATTTTCTGTTTTGTCTTTTTAAATCACAAAGCAGTTTAAGCCCTGGTTAGATTGAACTAGAAAATGCTAAAGATTTTAGGACGGATAATACCAGTCCCATAATCTAACTCCAGAGGGAAATTTCTTAAACTGATGCATATCATCTGTAATTTTATTACTCTTAAATTGAGTTACTGTGATTCCTTCTTATCTCACTAAATTATGCCAAGTGTGTCTTAACAGTATAACCTTTTCATTCTTTACTGATAGGATTAATTACATGGTCAAAACCTCAATGTTATTGACCATATTTTGGTTTGACACTTTTGGTTATTGTGACTTTTATATATTTATTTTGTGGTGGTAAGGTTTATTTGTTTCAGATATTTGTAGAGAATAAACATTAAGATATAGCTATGTATTTATTTTTTCTTATTTAATGTCCAAACTCTCTGTAACATCTTTTCTCCCATTGAAATTGACTGCATTCTTGGGTGTTTTAAATGCTTTTTGCAATTTTTCCGGATGCAATCAGCCAATGGGAAGACTCTGAAGGCCTCCTGTGTAAAGAAAGGCAGGAATATTAACATGAGGTAGGAAGGCACTTCCGCAGCTGGATTAGAATTTATGGGGTTCCAATTCCTCTCAGCAGGGTTAGGTATTTCTCTAGAGATTCAGAAGTGATCATTCAGGGTCATTTCCCCCTCTCACACCCTAATTTATAGATATTTTCCTTTTCATTCATATTTTTAGACTTGAAATCCTATTTCTGTTTTTTTAAACCCTTAATAACAAATAAGTTGTTTTTCTAATTTCTCCTTATTCACAGTTTAGAATGTAATGCTGTCATATGCTCATAGCTCATTTGCTGAAAGTTGCAGAAGTCATCCTCTAGGAAAACCTCCACATATGTGCACTGTGATTGCATTCATATGTGTACACCTAGTTCTTCTTTGTTCTATTTAGTATTATTCATTTCATATGATATTGAGACCACTTCACATATTGCAGTTCTCTTAAAATAGTTTTTTTAGTTCTGCCTACTTCTATTTTTTGTTTAAAAATTTTTTATTGTGCTCTGGCTGGCGTAGCTCAGTGGATTGAGTGCGGGCTGCAAACCAAAGCATCGCAGGTTCGATTCCCAGTCAGGGCACATGCCTGGGTTGTAGGCCATGGCCCCCAGCAACCACACATTGATGTTTCTCTCTCTCTCTCTCCCTCCCTTCCCTCTTTAAAAATAAATAAATAAAATCTTAAAAAAAATTTTATTGTTATACTATTACAGTTGCCTGAATTTTTCTCCCTTTGTCCTTCTCTGCACAGCCCACAACCTGCTCCCACCATTAATCCCCACACTGTCGTCCATGTCTGTGGGTCACTCATTCATGTTCTTTGACCAACCCTAATTCTTTCTTAACAGTGACAAAGATAAGATATAAAATCATAATTGGCATTTGTATTAACTCCTCTCTTGCATCAAGCTCTCTAATTCTGCCCTCTCTAACAGAATGTTTTGTTTCTTAATATTTGATTATTTTATAGATTTTATTCTTTAGTGAATTCTCCACCCTTTCATTTATTCATCCCCACTGTTTTCTGTTTATTATGTATCACATCATCATAGTGATTTTTTTCAGTCCTGGTGATCTAACTCCAATATCTGAATCAAACCTGATTTAGTGTTTAATGTTTAGATTTCTCCTTATTTTCAGTTATGGTTGCCTATTTTTTTCAACATGCTTAGTGCATTTTAAAAATTGAAATATGGACATTGTGCATAAAAATTGAATGGGCTCCATATAACTTCATCTGCTTCCTAAGAGGGTTTAGTCTCCCCGCTGCCAGGCAGGTGTGGTGGCCACTGTTCAGTCCAACCCAAGCAGGGTGCAGGGCACATGCTGAGTTCAGTCTGCACTGCGACCAGGCACCTCGGTCCTCCTCAGATGTTTACCTGTGATATATGCCATTGTTTTTAACTAGGACCTCCTGTAATCTGCCTCACATCTCTCCCTGTGGTGTCCTAGCCTGTAATTTGGTTTCTGGAAATAACAATGCCTTTTTTTCCCCAAATGCTATCTACTTTCTTTTTAACTTCCCATACCATGTGCCAAATATCCTGAGGACAAGAACTATTGTGTGCTTAAAGGCCCCTTAAGCCTGGTATTGCTATGGCATTTTTATGCTGCTTTTCTATTTCTTTAGATGGGTTTATTCATCTGTTGTCAGCTCCCCCAGATCTCCAAAAAGAAGTGTTCAATTTGATTTAAAGATAAATGCATGATTTAACATTTTGAACCAGACTAGTTAACACACTTATCCAAGATATAAATAAGAACTGCAATATGTGAAGTCTAACTTATCCTGGTTACACTTAGTAGGGCAATGTATTTGAAACAAGGAAATTATTCCCTCAACTCATTATTCTGTGAGAAGAAACAGTGCCAGTTCTTTTCTAGGTCACAGATGTGTCCCAGAGCCTCACAAGGCTTTTATAAGGGCACTAATCCCATTCATTAGTGCTTCATCCTCCTGACCTAATCACCTCTGTCTCCTAATTCCATTACCTTGAGGGTTAGGTTTCAACCTATGAAATTTGGAGGCCACACATATTCAGAGCATAGCACTTGTTACATAGTCATAATATATCACTTAATATAAAAATAAGATATTCTAATAAATATCCATTTGCTTCACTAAAGTGATCTATTTATAGTCAGGAAACTTTATATTTCATCATCATATTTTTAGTATTTAGCCTAGTGTTGTATATATCAAGGATATTGAAAAATACTTGTTTTACTGTTTTGTTGAATGAAAACTCCTTAATCTTATTTCATTGGACATATTATGTTCTGTGTATTAACTCATCTTCTATGCAACTGGACAATGCATTCTTCTTCTTCTTCTTTAATTCTCACCCCAGGATATGCCCATTGATCCTAGAGAGAGGGGAGAAGGCAGGGGTGGGGGAAGAGAGAGAGGGAGAGAGAAACATCTCTCAGTTGCCTCCTGTATGTGCCTGGCTCAGGGATCTAACCCACAACCCAGGCCAGTGCCCTGACCTGTGATGAGCCCACCACATTTTTGTGTATGGGATGATGCTCCAGCCAACTGAGCCACCCAGGCAGGGCTTTCTTGTCACTGTTAAAATGTTACCAATGTCACCTTGCACTACACCTGCATTTCAATTATACTCTATTCTGTCTCTAGACTCAAAATAAACTTCTCCCACCTCTGCCCAATTTTATTTTCTCTATCCTCACTGTAGTCACCCTGAAGCTCAGGAGAGTGCATAGAGATTCTGAACTGTCCTCTTTGTATGAGTTACATGTTCTGTTTGAGTGCTGTTATTTCAGACACCTCCCATCTCCTTGCTGGCCTCAACCCAGCACTATTATTCAAACTCAGCTTACTTTATATTTGCTAAGCAAACTCAGCCACTCAGAAATGAGTCCGTTTCTACTGTACATTCTTGCCACAGAATTAAAATCAGCCTCCTCAGTTTCACATTCAAAATTTAATACCTTGACTTTTAAAATTGAGCTCCTGTCATAAACTGATAATTAGTTCCAATTCTTCTTTACATCACCCTTTCATTTTCTGCTTTGAGCACACCTGTTTGCACACCTTTATAAAAACATCCTGCTGCCTGAAATTAAGTGGATCTAGACTTCTCTTTCTCTCGTGTTCTTTGGAAGACCTTCCCACATGAGTCTATATACTTCTTCCTAAAAAAGAAATGTTTCTTTTTCTCTTTCTCTTGTGTTCTTTAGAAAACCTTCCCACATGAGTCTACATACTTCTTCCTGGGAAAGAGATGTTTCTTTTTCTACACCTCCACTGATGCATTCTCACCTGTTGACAGATGTAGAAACATTCTATTTTCTCAATAATCTCTTTTGTGCTTCCTTATGTTCCAACAGTTATTTTTATTTAGAAATATTTCTATATCTTTTTAATTGCCATATGTGGGACTCACCTATCAGAAAAATAGCCCCTTATCAGTGACCAAACATAATTGTTGACACGAAAAAGAACTGAAACTGTAATATGAGCAACTGAGAATCATGTACTAAGTCACACTATAAAGAAAAAATAGGGGACAACGAAGGTTACAAAAGATCTAAATACTAAACATAGATTTAAAAAACCCAGCCAATTAGAAAAGGGAGGGCAAAAATGTGTTTGGATGACAGTTTGTTTTATTGTTTTAAATTTTATATTTTCGACTTTTGACCACCCTCCACATGCCAGATCTGAGTAACTTAAGATCGAAGATAGACCACCAGACGCTGTCTCTGCCCTCAGTTTCCCTGGAGTCTAGTGAGGATGAGAGTGACTCGCGGATTCTTACCAGCATGAGGAACTCTGGGAGTGTGTGCCAGGAAGATAAACAGGATTTTGTTGTTTAGTCTGAGAAGAAAAAGATGACTAGAGGAAAACTGGGAAAAATACTGATTATTGGCTGAGGAGGAAGCATTATTGCCAGAAAGTGCAGATTTCACATAGATCCTCAGACAAGGAGGATAACAGCCCTTTAAAAAGTGGAAAAAAGTGTCAGCACCTGAACAGGATAAGGATAACAGTGGAATGTAAAAAGCAGATCCTTAGGGAATGTTAGAACTACTTCCAGACTTCGGACTTTATTTTAATTATTATGCAACACTTTGAAGAGGTGCAAGTTTGCCTTTGCTTTATAGAACTATCAGCTAGAACACAATGGAATAAACTGGCTAGATAACAATGGATAGGGACCAGTTAAAAGACATTATCTAAGGTGGGGGATTTTGGAAGATCTGACTAATTTAACACAATGGAGAAAAAACATTTATGGTCATCCATTTATTACAGTGCTAAATTATAGAATAATTTGAACCATATTGGATTACAAAAAAAAAAAGGAAAAGCAAGGTTTATTACATTTTTAAAGTGCAAACTGCTTGCCAAGTTTTTGATGAATAAAGTATATAAAGAACCTAGCACTAAACAGAAGATAACTTGAGAACCAAGATAAAAGAGAAAGAGCATATAAAAAAATATATTTTAGGAGTATTCAGACTTTTAAGTAGGGATATGGAACAGGTACTTTTATGTGCTTTTCTTGCTTTTTTATTTTTATTTCTCCAATATTTAATATTGTTACTCTCATGTAGTATAAGGCATGTGAGTACATAAATACATGAATACATAAATTAAAAATTAATAATAAATAAGTGAACTGAAAATTAAATAGTGTTATGATACAATCTCCAATTCAAACAAGATGTTCTAAAGGGAAATTTAAATGAGTATCATGATTCTAGTTTAGTCAAACCTGTTGCTATTGACCATAAACCTACTGTATTAAACTTAAAAGAGTACATTTTAACAGGGATATTAAGTGACTAGTATGTGCCCAGATAAAGGAAATCATGGTGATACCCCAAAATTCCAGTTTTGAGGAGTAAGAAATGGTTTAGTTTGGGGTTGATTTTTTAAAGTGTTATTTGTGTTTATTCTTCCAGTTGTCTTCAAACATACAGGGCATGGCAAAAGTAGGTTTACAGTTGTTCATATAGAAATATAATACAATAATTAATAAATAATAATCCAATAATAAACTGTCTTGTGTACTCACAACTGTAAACCTACTTTTGCCCACCCTGCACATTCATGGGAAGGTTTTTCTACTTCCCCTTATGTTGTAAAAAACAAGAAAGTGCACAGCTTCCAACTTAACATATACTAAAAAATTTGTAACACTACACTTCTTTTGAATTTGTCAGAGAGCTGAGGTCACAGTGAGATCAAGCATAACCCTAAATCGAAGGACAGCAAGGCAACCGTGGCAGGATTGGACAAGAGAGCTTGTGTACCTGGAGCGACCGCTACCTTCTGGACGACATTCCAGACAGTGGGAAAAATTGAGCTAAAATTGTCAACAGAATGGCTGTTTGGGGACTGGTGTGCCAGTATGGGAACCCAGAGCTGCAAGGCACACAGGGCACCCCCCCTCGCCCCCCGCCCCCATTCGCAGCAACTTTTGCACAGATCTCACTGAATGTCCACAAAGAGAAATGGGGGGCAAGGCTAGAGAGCTGAGAAAGGCTGCTGTTGGGGCAGGCCTGGTGGGTGGGATTAAGAGCCACGGTAGAAGTGGGAAGCCAGGCCTATCATCCTGAAGCATATGGAGGAGGAGCATCTAACCCCCTGTAACTCTCAGGACAAAGGGAAGACCCACAGAAGGACACAGAAAACCTTGGCCTAGAGCAGGGTCAGGGATCCATCCAGGACCCAGATCACCAGTGGAGAGAATCACTGTGAGGACCTCACATGGAGCTCCGGTCTTCCAACTGTTGATTAGTGGGTTCTCAGCTCCAAATCTGCCCTTCTCCATCCTGAGTGATGTGGAAACATTTTTTTTTTCCTTAAAAGAACCCTGGAGGAGGAAGGGACCTTCCTTTCTCCTTGTTTTGGATGCACTGCACCTTCTCACTTCAGTGGAGGGGCTGCTGAGGGAACCCTGCATGGTGCTCACCCTGGTGAGTGTCAGTGGCATTCTACAGATGTCTTCATTAGGAGCTTCCTGTGTAAAATGCCCCCACAGGCCCATTTCTTGATCCTTCTGTGGGACCCCCAGGCAGCTTATCAGAGTCATAGCACCCACCCCTCTGCTCATATCTTCCCAGTGACTTTTTGGTGAGTCTAGCTGTTGTCCAGCCAGGTTCTCTGGAAGTTCAACAACATGCCCAGCTGACAGCTTGACAGCTGACAGCTTCCTGGTGAATATCCTGCCCACCCACCTCAGCCTGCTGAAATGCTTTGGGGGAAAAAAATCCCTGGCTGCCACTCCTGGTCCACGGTTCTCTGTCCACCATCCTTCAATCACTAGTGCTCCAGGAGGAGGTTTCTGGTTTGCCAGTCCCAGCATATGATCCCAACCCACTGACATCAGCCCACCGACTGCAGCCCATAAACTGTGGATCAGCTCTGACCAAACACAGTTTAACATGCATTAGTACCCCACACCCTCCAAACCAATCAGAATTCCAGGCTTGGAAAGGGTTATTCGCATTTGAAGTCTGCCTTCCTGAGGTGCTCTCTCAGCAATAAATGGTTCTCTAGAGTTTTCTTTTCTTTCTTTCTTAGTAGTACCATTCTTCAGACATAGTTCATAATTCTTTCATATTAATATGTGGTTTCCATCTCCTGACTGAACCTTAAATGACACCAAATTAATACTGTCAATGTCCTAGGAGATAGATTTGCAAATGAGATTTGCGACTGATTGGGTCCTGCTCTTAGAGCCCAGTGGATACTCTGAAGCATTTATTCATTTCTTACCTTTCAGCTCCAAATTCACCAAATTGCCCTGGGATACTGAACTTAAAAGTTTTAACAGCAGAGGGCACTGGAGGGACACTCTAGGAGAATGGGCCTTTTTGTCCTGGTTCTGAAGTGCTTTGTATCCTCCCGCTGGGGAGGGGGGCAAGTGTGCTCACACCAGGGAGCACAAGCTCAGTGAATTTCAGCAGCACTCTCACACTCAGATTTATAGCCCATCTGGCTTTCTGGACAATGCAGGAGCACCACTTAGAGCTTCCCAATAAGATATGAGCCCCAAATGGCTTCCTTGTCCTTTAGCATTTCCTCCCCCACACAGTGGAGAGTTCCACAGATGCCTCACCTGACTCCCTGAGGCAAGTCCAATGGCTGTCCCCAAGAGCAATGTCTGGGCAAGTTCCATAGGTTCTTCACCCAATTTCCTGTTGAGCAACCACCCATGTGGACAGATGCCTGTGGAATTCCATGGGTGTCCCACCTGCCTTTGCCACATGCAGTAGTATCTCCTGTGGTCAGTTTCCTGGTTCTACAAGCACCCAGCCAGCTTTGCAGAGAAATTAATATATCCTTCTCCTCCTCAGCTCACTGCTTCTCAGTTACTTTCAATTGAACCCAACTTGCACTCTGTCTAGCTTTCCAGCAAGTTCAAAACTACCCACAAAGGCAAATTCATAGCAAATTTCTTCAGCACCGTAGAACGTGGGTGTGGCTCACCAAATGTGGTCTTCCAGCATTCTAGTGAGAATTTCCCACATGCCATTCCCAGTTCATACTTTGTTGCCCACCAATCTCATTCTAAAAGCACTGTGGCAAACCTCTTGTCTGGGAGCAACCCAGGAGATTTCCCCACTGTCCAGTGAGGTGCAGTCACACTGACTTCAATGATGACTCAATTTTATCTTGGGAAGAGCTTATGCTTCAATACATGTTTCACTCTTTTGTACTCTTCTCAGCCCAAGGTTATTCTTTAGAATTCTCTTTTATCTCCTGGTAATATTTAATTCCTTGTCCATATATAATCATTCTTTACATTAAAAATTCCCATTTCATGTTACTCTGAGGTCTCTATTGACTGGACCTAATACATTCAGAAGAAGTGTACGTAACTAGGATTTGTGTTGAACTAAAGAAACATAGAATGCCTCCCCACTGCCCAGCTACCTCAGCTAGCATGTACCAAGTAACAAAAACAACAGTCTATGGATGGAGAAGCATGTGAAAGGTGAATGGAGACCTTGCGTAAGGCAGTCTCAAAGACAAGAACTAAAGCTGAAGTTAGAGGCAACATTGAGAGAAACCATGTCCCGTTCAAAATACAAAATTATGTTAGATGACTCTGAAAATGTTGGTACATTGAGAACAACCAAAGTAACAACAGAACTCAAACTGAGAACATTCACTCTCTTGACTTACAGTCTGTGTTTAAGATTGTACAACAGATGAGATGGACCCAGGCCCAGGTGTGTATATATCTTTCTGAAAATAGGCAAAGGACAGAAAACTGTACTTGAACAATGATTAAAATAAAATTAGAAAATAAATAAATAAAATAAACCTGGGAAAAATAAATTAAAAAATAGGCAATCAGTAGACTTGAGACTACTGAAGAAAGTATCAGAGAATTTAAAGATTGGTGAATAGAAATTACCAAATTGAAATATAAAGAGAAAAATGGGGTCCTGAATCTAAACATGTGGGAAATTATCAAATTGTTTAACCTGCATTTAATTGATATCCATAAGGAGAAGTGAGAGAGTATGATCAAAGGAAATATAATTGAAAAGATAACCGCAGAGAATTTTTCAAAAACTAGTGAAAGACCAAAAACATAGATCTCAGAAGATCGGAGAACATCAAACAGGATAAATGCCACAATTCAAACAAAAACCATCTGGGTATATTCTATTTAACTGCTAAAAACCAAACAAACAAAAGACAAAGAGAAAAACCTAGAAGACAGCCAGTAAAAAAGGTGAACACTTTATAGAGTTATGAACTGAAATAAGAAAAGGCTGACTTTCCATTACTCAGCCATAGAAAGAATGAATTTTACCATCTGCAACAACATGGATGGACCTGGAGGGTATGCTGCTAAGTGAAATAAATCAAAAGACAAATACCATATGATTTCACTTATACGTGGAATCTAAAGAACAAAATAAATGATGAAGGAAAGTTGAAACAGACTCATAGACACAGAGAACAGACTGATGGTTGTCGAAGGGGAGGAAGGTTGGGGGACTGGGTGGAAAAGGTGAAGGGATTAAGAAGTACAAATAGGCAGTTACAAAATGGTCACAGGAATGTAAAGTACAGCATGGGGAATATAGTCACTAATATTGTAATAACTAGGTATAGTGCCAGGTGGGCACTGCAAATACTGGGTAGGAGGAGCACTTTGTAAGGTATATGATACCACTATGCTGTACACCTGAAACCAACACATAATAATATCAAATGCAAATGACAATTGAAAAGTAAAATCTAGAAAAATAACAGGCAGATTTTTTATCAGAAGCTATGCCTGCCAGAAGAAAGTGGATTGAATTCTTAATATTCTGGAGAGAAACACGTCTGCTGAACCAGACTTTTATAAAAAGCAAAAATATTTTTCAAATATGAAGTGGCAATAAGTAATGTTTAAGATGAAAAAGAAGTTCATAGATACCACTGCCAGTGGATCTGCACTACAGTATTAAAACAAATCATTGTTACCAACAATGATACCTCACACACATGAATGTGCACAAAGAAATTAATCGTGTTTAAAATGACACAAAGAGACAATAAAATAATTTTCCTCTATTTAACTGTTCTTGGGAAACAGCAACGTTTGTCTGTATATAGTGTATGAAAAGTAAAATGTAATACAAAATTTGTACAATGGATAGGAGGGATGCCTTGAGAGTATATGGTTTGAGGTCCTTCAAGTACAATTAAAGTGGCATAATATTATTTGGCACAGTTAATTAAGTACAGTTATTGTAAATAAACCCCAAACCTCTACTGGGGGGGCCTACTAATTATAAAAGTTCTGATTTGTAAGCTAACTGTAAATGTGAAATGAAACAATAAAGGAATGCTCATTCCAAAAGAAGCAGAAAGAAATGAAAGAAACCTAGAACAGATGAAAGGAATAGAAAACAGCTGGGAAGATTTTAATCCAACTATATCAGTAATCACATTGAATGCTGATGGTCTGCAGCAGGGGCCAGCACACTGCATCCCAAGGACTACATCCAAGTCTGGCCCATGGGTTTGTGCGTGGAGTATGGCAGCTCGCACACTACGCTGACAGAATGGATTTACTGTGACAGAGACCTAAAGGCCAGACAATGTGAAACTGTTTGTGATCTGGCCTTTGGTAGAAAAGTTCAGCCACCTCTGTTCTAAGCACATCAATGAAAAAAACAGAGATTGGTAATTTGGATAAAAAAGTCAGAACCACCTATGTGCTATTTATAGGAAAGATGCTTTAACTATAACATTATGAGGAAGTTAAAAGGACAATAAAAGAATTGAAAAAAGGTACACTATAAACAATAAAAATTTCAAAAAGAATCTTAGTGGCATTGTTTCAGGGGAAGTAGGCTTCAGAACAGGAAGTATTATCAGGGATAAAGAAAGATTGATAAGGATGTAATGTAATGATGAAAGGGTCAGTTCAAAGCTATGTACCTAATAAAATGACTCAAAATATACTAGGTGAAGATTCCTGGAGCTTTTTCAAAATATTAAATAAATCCAAAATTATGTGTGAAGATTACAACACTGATTTTGGAAAATGGTATAAATAATATAAAACCAGTAAGTGTATAAAAAGTGTTAATGTCACTATCAGTCAATTTGAATATATATGTGTGTATAAAACTGTATCTATATTATTTTTGACTGTTCACATTGGAAAATATTATTATTATTGAATTATAAAAATAACAATGAAGGAAAATTGAAACAGACTCATTATTCTGTTTCAATTACAGAATAATTTTTGACTGTTCATGATAAAGTCAACAGTGTATATCATTTCCTAGGCCATTATAATTTTCAGTCTAGAGGATTGAAATAATATCAAGTATGTTCTCTGACCAGAGTGAAAATGAGCTAGAGATCACAGACACAAAAGTGTGTGGAAATGGCCAAATACCCAGGATTTATACTTGACCTGGGGATTTGCAATAAACCGTGGAACAAATAGCTAATCACAAAAGGATATAGAAATATTTTGGATTAAAGAAAAATTGAAATGTAATATAAACAATTTATGTAATAACACTAAACTGGTATTTTGGGAAAGTTTATAGCTTTAAAGTTATCAAATTAGTGATTTAAACTTTCATCTTCAGAAAGTAGAACAAAATATATCAAAAGGAAAGAGAAAAATGAAATTAAGATCTATGCCCAAATGCAGCTGTATCCAAAAACAAATTGGATTTTAATATACTATTAGTGAATACTTGGAAATCGCCAATTAAAAATAGTATCAACATTATGAGTACTTACATTTAAATTTATTAGCAGAACTACGACAATAAAATGTTGGTGAGACAAATTAAAGAAGACTTCAGTAAATGGGGTAATATACTGTGTCCATGGAGCAGAGGACTCAATTCAGAGGACTCTCTGTTGTTTTCCCAAAACTCTTGCAGGTACTGGAGAGTTTATAGATCTGACAATACAAATGGAGGGAGATAGGCCACTAGACAAATGCAAGCTGGAGGATTGTTAGATAGATAGATAGATAGTGTGTGTGTGTGTGTGTGTGTGTGTGTGTGTGTGTGTGTGTGTGTGTGATTTCAGATAGCAGTATGTGATGTGGAGAAAAATAATCACATATTTACCTTGTATCTAATATAGCTAATTCTATAATAAATAATATTTCTTTGGGAAAGCACCTTTCTATTTGTTGCTGATATAAGAATGATGTCAGGCTCTAGATACAAGTAAAATAGGATGTTCTGTTTTCCTTTTAAAGCCCCTTATTTATTGGTGTATTAAGGTCTTATCATCAAAGTACCTATAAAATCAATATGTTACCTAGGATAGAATTAGTAAATTTACTCTTAAACTGGGGGGGTATTTCCACAAATTTCTAAAAAAGTAAATATAAATTCTTGATAGTCAAAAGGAAGGGTCAACTTCATTATAGTATTTTACTTTTTTAGCAATAACTTTAAATATATTAAGTATATTTATGTCTATGTTTATGAATATTCTTTAGAGGTTCTTTTACTACAAGGAATAGAATAAAACACAAAAATATACAAAATCCTTTATATAAGCTGAAATACATGAAAGATATTTTTTATCTATACATCAACAGAAAAAGTGTGTGTGTATGTCTTTTCATGGGGTCTGTGGTACAAAATTTAGAGAGTTGAAGAATAGAAGCATGATGCACCATATGTCCTGTTCTTGTCTTCTGGTTGGGTTTTGTTTCTAATGAAACAGGAAGGTTTATGAGATTCAAGGCACAAGCCAAAGTGAGTCACAGAACCATTGAGAAGGCCCCATTTCACTACAACCTCTCATGTACCTGGTGGAGCATGGGAGATGGGGGTGGGGAAGGGAGGTGGCAGAAGCTGAGAGCTCTTGGTTCCAGTGTAGCAGCCGGAACACCTGTGACTCCCAGGTGAATTGTAGGGTAATGAAGTGTGACAATGGCAGGCACCCAGTAAAGTGAATTTCAATTAGTAAACATGTGAAAACAGTTCTGGACAGCTCATTTATTTACTTTTTTTACCGTTTTATTTTTTTCCTGTGTAATAGTATCCACACTGTTCCATACTTTCTCATTTAACAATGTATCCTGGAGATCTTTCTATACCAGCACTTTAAAATTTTCCTCATACGCTCATATCACTAAATGGATATTCCAGATGATCCCCTAAAAAAGGCAAATATCGTGGCAGGCCCCGTATTTAATTACAAAATGGCTTTCCATTGATTATCAAATAAAAGGCAGTAGTGAACACAGTGATATACACTCATAATATCTCCACATTAAATAATGATTATTAAATAATCATGTGAACAGTTGATTAATATTAATCTCCTTTCGTAGAATGCGTTTGCTCCTGTGGACAGATACCAGGACTGTCTTTGTCACTGTGTCGTCCCTAGAAACCACCCCTAGCCTTGCTCAATGGTTGAATGAATGAATAAGCGAATGAATGCGCTTCCTGAATTTAAATTTGGAGTTGCCATGGAGTAGTAGATGAGTATTCTACGTAAAGATTTTGACCTCATGGTGGTAGAAAAGACTGACTTTGTATAGAAAAATACCAGCGGTATGAAAAGGGAGAAAACCTGAATATAAACACAGATGAGTTTCAAGCTTCTCACGCCAAACTTAGAGGTTTGGGGATGACTGTTGTTCGGCCCCTGGTCTGCCTCACATTTAGTTCATCTGCCCGAGGGGATTCCTAAGGTGGATTTCTTTAATGTCTGTTCCTACACAGGATTTCCCAGACTTCCTCATGTACCCTCTTTGACTACTTCAGTTCCGGACCCTTCTGTATAGGAACACTGTGGCTGTCTTTCAGCAACTCTCATGATAAGATAACATTGGATTTTACCTTTCATTTCTAAGTTTATTGACGCTTATCTTCCTTCTGTTGGTGCTTTCAACCCCTGCTGTCTTTCTCAGAGGCCTGCTAATCTCTTCTGATAGTTACCTTCCTGACAGACCACAGCTCTCCAGGCAGACCCTTATCTGCTCCAGCTCCTCCCACCTGATCTTCTGCTACTGAATGTTTTCAAAAACCATATGCTCCAGCGTGTCAGGAAGTTCTGTCAAATTTTATGAAATATTATGAGTAACATAATTGAATCCTCCTTGCTCACATCCCTTTCCTCTTTAGATTTCCATACATCTCTATCCCAGGTGTTCCTGCGGCTCATGGCCTCTTGCAAGAATAATTTAGAGACTATAAAGACTAGTTTTTACAAATAAATAATAATTTATTGGACTCACTATAAAGTTGGCACTATTCTGTGCACTTTGAAGGTATTTTTACAATTTTAATAATAGTCTGGCAAAGTAGGAATTATCGTCCCATTTTCCAGAAAAGGAACAGCCAGACACTATGAATCTCTACTGATAGAGTCCATATCCTATACATCTACCTTAAGATGGGACTCAGAAATATGGGAATAACTGAACTTTCCACCCTTGCCACACGTGGAGTGAATAAATAATTCCATAATGTTATTTTTAGGAATTCTAGAAAATATCAAAAAGGAACTTTCAGGGTTTTCTTTATTTAAAAAAAAAAAAAACTGATAGAAAAGTCCCAGCCTTTCCTTAGCTTGACCACATAAAAGAGTCTGACCATGACTGAGAACACAACTGAGTGCAGGACTTTCACCTTTGGGAAGCAAAAGCAGCATTAAATCCACATTGGTGCCGTGCCTTTGAAGCTACAGTGGAGCGTTCTCCATGTCCCAGCTACATGTGCCCTTCTTTGCATATTCTGTACACTATCACCAGATAGAAGTTTCTAAGTAAAAATATCACATTATCTTCATGTAAAATCCTTCTGTGGCTCTCCTTTACCTTGGTTAAGCACAGACTTTTTACTGTGACATACAAGATGCTTCAGAATTTGTATTCTACTGGGTCTCCAAACAATTAACATCCCCTTCTCCATGTCCTACTTTCTGGGTTCCAGCCACATGAGTGAGAATTAGTTGTTCCTGTGTATCTTGCTATGATTTCTACAAAATAATGGCATAAATCACATACCATAGCAATCATATATTTACCTGACCACCTGTCTTTGCTGTGGTAAATCTTCAGTAAACATGTTTGTATCTCAGTGTGTGACACATAGTTGATTATAAGTTGTAAGTATGTTAGAATTTTTTCCAGACAGATGGCTTGCACAATATCCTTCCTTATTTTTAAAATATGTATCTTCAGTATGAATGAAGGCCCCTGTATTTAAATTTTTGCTTCTTAAAAGAGAAGACACTGTAGAAATACAAAATAATTTTTATCAACACCATGCTGCCAGCTCTATCTTTTTACTGTTTACCCTAAAATATTTTTAAATATCCCAATACCAACACAAATACCAAAAAATAGAAGAAGAACCAACCTGGTGTGAGTGTTCAGAAATGGTAAACCCAGGACATTTTGAGAAATGAGCAGATTTGATGGCCTCGAGAATTCAATTTGTATACAGTTAGGGGAAAGAAATTCTTAGGATCACCCCAAGTATTATTGAGAGTTCCGTTTTCAGCAAGTCAAAAAGTCAAAAAGTCAGCCCAAAAGAGAACCTCAAAGGGCACATTCCCAGCCATGATTTGCAAATTGCACAGTCTTCTCTGAAATCTCCTTGTTGCTGGAGTGGAGAGCACTTTACTGCAGTGCTTCCTGGTTTCCAGAAATGCTCTCCCTGACTCCACTGTTTCATCTTTGCGTTAATGCCAAGTCCTCCTGATGGTGACTGACATACCATCTCTTTAAATAGCAGGGGGTCACAGAGGAGGCCAGTTCTTGAAACAACAGTCATTCTAAAGGCACAGATGAGTCTGTGGCATCCACAATCCTACCCTGTCTCACAAACAATACTCGGCATTTGCATCAGCAGCCTGCATGCGTTGAGTATTGTGTAGTGTCGGGGAATCTTGGAGAGTCTCTTGGGTACCAATGAAGATAGCCAACATTGTCATCTGGTTGTTCCTACAAGGGGGAAGGGAAAACCAAAAGTTTTGAATTCAATATTTGAATGAATTAAGGAGTGAATAGGAAGTGTTAAAGTGAAACCAACCTTCATGCCCAATTTCCCATAAGAGCCTCTCTTTTCCTAGTAGCAAAGTGTGTCATTTCCTTGAATGTTTGCCTTAACTGAAATAATCTTTAAATGGAATAGACCTTGGATTCTTTTTTAAAAGGCAGTAGGTGAATTATCTATTCCTAAAAATTTGGTAGATACTACCTTTTAGGAATTGAATAATGCAGCCAATATTTACGAGAAGACTACTACGTATCCAGTGAAGTAACAAAAACAGGAACTATAAATGTGGATTTCTTTTTCACTGCCACAAAGCAATTTGAAATTAAGTAGAGACATGGAGAAGCACATTTATAAACCAACTATTATAATTTGAAAAGTATATACTGTGTTGTACACTTTATATACAAGTGTAGGAAATGAAAACTTATATATGTATATATATACATGACTTATGTAAAAAGGATATCACATAGTATATGTACTATGCTTTATAGTGTCAGACACGGTACCTTAGATGGAAGCTGATTCTTTTCTATCAGGATTCCACTGAAGACCATAAGAAACAACTAACATATTTCAACAGTCAACAGCTTGAGATTTCTCTACCATGTTCTCTAGCCTTCTAGGTTTGGTATGTGCATGGACTGAAGTCCAGATAAAAGTTTAACCATCTCTTTTCCTAAATTGTGACCAGTAGAGCTCTCTCTTACTTCTCTCCTCAAAGGAGCTCCAAATTATCTGATCTCAACCAGTTCCTTATTTTGGAGTATGTTACTTTCAACACTAACATCCCAGTCTCAATTTCTATATATTTTTTTTAATTATTTTACTTGAAAGTCAATAGAAATCTAACTTAAGCTAACTAATATAGGAGTATTTATTAGCTCTTTTGTCTTGGCAGTTCAGGAGTGGATAAACTTTCAAAGTCAGTTGGGTGCAGAGACACAAATGATGCTATGAACTTCCTCTTGTTCTGCGAGCTTCTAAGTACTGGCTTCATTCCAGTAGGTGATTCTGATGCAGATAGTCTATAGAACAAATCTGAAGAGAAAGTGGTCTGAATCATGATGTGCTTTAGAAGGCACCTTATGAGCCAAGTCAACAAGTCAACATAGAGGCAGTAAATTCCTTTGTAGAAGTAGTGGGGTAGGGGTATGTAGACTAGGACAGTGTAAGGGAGCATGGCATAGAGAAAGGGTAAGAAAGACAGAAATTAACTTTGCCTTCCACTCAAAGCTTCCACTGAAGTTATTGCTTCATTGTAGTTATAAAATCTTACCTTTTTTGATCTCTCTTTGTGATGTCTTACAAAGACAGTGAAAGGGAATGAAGCTTTCTCTGATTAATATGGAAAATGCTTCATCAATGAACAAGAATCGAAATTTGGGGATGGGCTTCTTCCTTTACCCAATGAAGGCTCCTCATTCTGGGTAAATGTTGGAAATTAAATTGTCACCACAACTTGGAGGAAGGAACTTAGTCACAGCGTCTGTAAATTTGGTCCTGTAGACTAGTGAGTACAAGTGAGGAAAAGGCTGAAGAAGTAAAAATCATTGTATGAATTTTTAAAAATTATTCTGCAATTTTTCTTTATTTGACTGCTTGCATTTTTATCACTATAATGCTTTCATGAATCTGCTTGAATTTTTATTTCAGACCATATAATAAGTACTATATGAGAACAAATTCCTAAGCATGGTTTTACTAGATCAAAGTATATAACTATTTTTATGCCCAAAAGTAAAATTTGCTTTGTAAAGAGCACAAATAGTATATACACACAATTATATGTGTATATAATTAAGTCTGTCTAGAAAATATCCAGCCATGTAATATGAAAAACAGAGACATTTACTGAAGAAGATACAAGATACAGGAAACATTGCACATGGGATAATGACTCCTCAGTCCCCTTCAAAATAGGCACCTTGGGGCCTCACACAGCTCTCCTAATTGCCATCAGCTGCCCCTTTGTATTTTCCTGAATCTCATCCTTTTCAAAGGTGATTTTAGTTTTGGGAAAAGCCAGAAGTTGCAGGGCACCAAATCTGGGCTGCAGGGGGACTCATTAGTCTCCTGGGTGATTTGATGTTTCACAAAAAACTGCACAAGACGTGATGCGTGAGCAGGTGCACTGTTGTGATGAAGCTGCCAGTCACCAGTTGCCCATGGCTGTGGCCTTCTGAGTCATCTGAATAGTTTCTGCAGAGGGATGTTCAAGCTGAATGCAAAATCTGATGTGGATTCATTGCTCTGCTTGCTCAGAATGCAATGGCCACACATTATACATGCTCACTCAACAGCATCTACTGCCTCCACGGACTAGTACAGTGAAGTTGTCATTGTTCACATATGTGCGTTCCAGTCCACTCTCCTTGGCTACCAGGTTACATCAATGTCACATGCAAACTGTTCTTGTTATATTAATAATGGCTGGACTTTTTCTGGACAGATCACATGTATATAATATATAGAATTACATGTGGCATATATATATTTATTATACATTATATGCATGTATGATATAATATTGGGTTTTATTTGCATTTCATTGATGATGAGTAGATATTTGAATAAAGTGCTTCTTTGTAAATTTTGTTTGTGTGTATATATATATTGTCTATTTATGTACCTTACCAATTTTACTTTTGTCACATTAAAATCTCCTCAGTATTATTATAAACACTTTAACAATATGGTTCAAGAGCTTTAAAATATTACTTTTAATTCTTATGTTTTATTAATAAGTAAAACATATTTTTTTCACAGAGTTTTTTTGTTATTTTGGGGGGAAAAGTTTAAATAAATGGTTCCTGCCCATATCTCCAAATTCCTGTCACACCACCACGAGCTATGTGTCCTTCTTGTAAAGTATCATTTCTCTCTCATTTCAACTAAAAGGGAAAGAGAAGGAGAGAAGGAAAATATACTGACTTTTTTTTCCTAATGGTTATTTCTGGGTAGTTGGATATTGGGTAACTTTAATTTCCTTCTTTATCTTTTTTGGGACATTGACATGATGGAATACTACTCAGCCATAAAAAATAAGGAAGGTTTACCCTTTGTGGCAGTATTGATGGACCTGCAGAACATTATGCTAAGTGAAATGAGCTAGTTAGAGAAAGAGAAATACCATATGATCTCTCACTCATATGTGGAATCTAATAAACAAACTGAACTAACAAGCAAAATAGAGTCAGACTCAGATAGAGAGCAGGATGACAGCTAAGGGGCAGGGAGGGTAGGGGTAGAGGGATTGAGCAAAAAACAAAAAGGACTCATGGACATGGACAACAGCGTCACAATTGCAGGGCAGAGTATAAGGGGACTAAATTCTAATGGAAATAATTTTAAAAATCATTACTAAATAAGAAAATTTCAACTAAATTTTATAATCAATAAAAGTCAATAAACTAAAAAAGAAAAAATCCAAATACTCAAAGAGCTGAAATCAATGGCCTGGCCTGGTTCTTCTGGTGCCCTTCTCTGGAAGAAGAGATAACAGGTGCTCTGTATTGATGTGCCCCCGGGGGTGCTGAGAAATGGTAGGGAAGGGTATATTTCTCTGGGCCATTTGTCAAAGTTCTTACAGGAGCTCCTTTCAGGTACAAATTGCACATTATACAAGTAATGCCTAGAGTCCCCAGGAATAACAGTCCAGCTAACTGCGCATGAAGCCAACCCCACCCCACAGCTGATAGATGAAAGGCAAGCATTATAAAAATTTTAGATGCTAATTGGACACAGTTATAGATTTTTTTCTGGGTGACACATTAGTGGCTTTGGATGGTGTAACTATCCAAATACAGGAGCATATTTTGTGGTCAATATCCTTCTCTTTTATGATGGCTTTATCTTTGCCCGTTAAGAAAAACTAACAGACCTCCACTCTCTTCATGACACTAAAGGTTTTACAAGTGGTGTTCTGGAAAAACAGAGTCTAGGTTGGGTCCCAATAGCTCCCATCTGCTGACCCCTGATATTGCCCAAGAAATCCCTCCAGGGTAGAGTAAATGGTGTTTCAGATGTTGGGGAATGGGGAAAAACAGAGAACTGATGAGCAAGCCTATAAAATAACTGAGTCACTGGGATGAAATTCAATAAAATGGGCTAGAATTTCTTTTTTTGGAAAATAACCTTTCACTGTACTTAAAGGTAAAGATTTGGTTTGACCACACAGAGAGCACTATTTCCCTTTTTCACCATTTTGATTAGAATGATACTATCCATGTGTTTAGCTTGCATGCTACACACAGAATTCCCAGCCCCATGGCATTTCATTCAATTTGTCCCATTAGAGAAACTCATGATGCCCAGGATGCAGATATTTAAGTAGGGCAAGGAGGACCTGAGAACTCAACCAAAAGTGAAAAATTGTTAAAAACATATAAATCACTAAAAGAGCCTTAAAAAATCTATCTCAAGATATTGACTGGTTGCTGCACCCACCTACTTGAGTATCAGCTTTCTCACCTGTGACAGAAGGGGTTGAGGTGAATGGTGGGACTTTCTTGAGTAGACAATTCATATCATCCTAAAGAAAGAACTATTTCTTCCCTTTTTAAAAACTGTTAAACCTTTCCATTTAACTAGACTTTTCAGCTCAACACTCCAAGAATCCCCTTCAGGACATTGATTCCTTCTCTGTTCTTTCTCCCTTTTCTTCTCACTTTATTTCTCTCTTTCTTATTGGGTTGGCCAAAAAGTCTGTATGGTTTTTTTTTGTAAACTAAAAGACACATTTTTCATTTTCACCAATAACTTTACTGATTTGGATATTTTGAACATGCTATCCCCCACGTGGTGTAAGTTTGGTTGCTCTCAGTTATTGTCTCAATTTGCTCACTACCAACTGAAACTACTCTACCCAGCAATGGAGCATCGTTGTCCTGTGAGAACTCTCCAGCATGAAACTTCGCAAAGCACTTTTGACACATTTGATCAGTCACAGCACCTTCTCCACACACTGCAAACTTTTTTTGTGTTTCAGTTGCATTTTTACCTTTCTTGAAATAATGAAGCATAATATGTTGAAAATGTTGCGTATTTTCTTCCATCTTCAATATTAAAATGGCTACACAAAAATTCACCAATTTTGATAAGTTTCTGAAATGTACACTGATATGACAGCTGCCATAATACTATCTAACAAAATGGTTTCAAATGAAGTTAAAGACAACTAAATGCTACTAGAGCCATTGTAAGGGAAAAAATTAGTGAACTTTTTTGGCTAGCCCAATATATTTTAAATTTCTCCTCTACTGACTGTTTTCTCAGGGAATAAGCATACTGTCATTCTAAAGTAATAATAATTAAAATCAACCTCCCTTCAAATTTTGTGTCTTTTGTTCCAGTATATTAGCTCTTCTTGACTTTCTTTTTTTGCAATCCCTATTAAAATGCCAATAACATATTTCACAGATATAGAACAAATATTTCAAAAATTTATATGGAACCATAAATGAACTGAATAGCCTCGGCAATTTTAAGAAAAAAGAACAAAGTAGGAAGGATCACAATACCTGATATCAAAGTCTATTACAAGGTCACTATAATCTTTGACTTTCAAGGAACTTTACCCTCAATTAACTGTGTTAACTCAATCTTCACAGGATAGCCATTATACAGAAAGGCAGAATGAATGGGCTATTTTTTTAAAAAAATGTATTGAGGTGACACTGGTTAATAACATTATATAAGTTTCAAGGGTACAATTCTATATGTCATCTCTATATTGCAAAATCATTTCTAACTCAGTTAGGTATGTGGAAAGGCCCAAGGAAAACTAACTTCTCCAAATCCTTTCTCCAATATAAAATTAAACTGTATTAGAATAAGTTGATGCCAGAAAATAGTAAAACCTAACAAGATAAATCTGTCATGATTTATACACGACAAATCAAATACACAGCCACAACATCTTAGTACATTTAATTCAGCTCTTTCTCTTTGACTTTATTCAACCCCCAGCTCTCCTTACACAGGCTTGGTCCAATGCAATCATCTTATATTCACTCTTCAAGTTTTTAAATTATGGTTTCACACCCCACTGACTCTCCTTTTAGCAAGACACTAATAATTACTTAACTGGTCAACCTGGTAGATCCCTCTCAGTTCTCACTTTATTTGGCCTTATTATGGTATCCAGAATTCCTTATAACTTCTATTCTTTTGATTTCCGTGAACCACAATTATTCTGCTTTGTATTTTCTTACTTTTTTCTAGATTTGCTCTTCTGAGAGCTGAACTTTTAAAAATCTATATTTGATATTCTTCTCTTTTCACTCTGTACAATCTCCATAGTTGGGTTTACTGGTTAGTTCCTACAGTTTCACTTATGGTTTTTATATATATGTAATATACTACATATGCAAATATGTCTACATGCATAACATATTATATATAGTTACATGTGATTATATACACACATGTATGTGCACATATATACATGCATAAATATACATGCTTATGCTTATATAAAACATATTTTATACATATTACATATTTCTGGACCAGATTTCTTTTCTGGTACTGCGTGTAGCCTGTACAATATTATAATTTCTTAATTACGTTTAGATCTATGCAAAATAGAAATATATCACAATCTCACAGTAGGGTAGTCATTTGAAAACAAGGCAAGTGTTTTTCTTTTTTTTTTTTGCTTTGTTTGGTTACAGTAATTAACTTAATTTGAAATGCAACATTACATAAAGAGTTCTAATACGGGTTTTTTAAATATTGTGAAATGCTGACTACTTACTATTTCTAACTATACAGTCTCATAAATGTCACACGTGCTCATTTTCTCCCATGCCTTTCTTCCTCTCTTGGATTTAATAATGTAATTCTCTGATTTTAGCTGAGTATGTAACTGGTCAGATGAAAACACTTCCCAGAATCCTTTGCAGTTAGGTGGGGCATATGACCAAGTGTGAATCATGGGATGTGAACAAAAGTGATGTGTATAACTTCCTGGTCACCTCCTTAAATGCCTGGCCATGGGCTTTCTTTTATGTTCCATGGCACTGGATTCTTAACATGGTATGATAAGCTGGCTGCTCTAATTGTGCAGACAAGGCTAAAACCCTAAAAAGTGATGGAGCAACATAGAATTGACTCAGAACCCTGGATAACCTTGTAGGGTGCAGTTGCTTCCCCAGCATGGATCCCTGACAATTTTGGACTGTTACATGAGTGATCAATAAAACCTCCGTTGTGTTTGTGTAATTATTTTAGTGTCTTTGTAATTTATAGCATCATATCCTGTACCCTAACTGATATACTTTCACCTCATCAATTTAGTAAGTCTCCATGAAAGGTCACAAGACTATTGACTAAGTTAGTAGAACTCTAAAATAGTGAAATGATTGGTGTTGATGACACAGAAATGTGTGTGGCATTAGTGTTTGGAAAGGGAGGGAGAGAGACCCGCTAGAAACACCTTGTGGTAACTGACAAAAGCCAGGACTGCACACAGTTGACTTGAGAAAAAGGTCAGCTCTGCTCAAATCATTGGTTTTATCTGTTGGGATCTGTTGGGATATCTTGGGATCTGTTTTGGATGTGAAGACTCTCTTTTGACCAGAAGTAATACACCCTATTAGCCTGAGGTTTCACAGACCACTGAGTTTAGCTCCCAATCTTTCCTCTGTTGCCACATTACAAGAAACCTCCTTCATATTTCTAATATGAAAAAGATTTATCTTCCAAGGAGGCTCTTCCTTTTCTCCCTTATTATCAAGAGCAGATGAGAGGCAGGAATAAAAATAAGCAATACAAGTCAGTAAGTCTCTTTTAAAACAGGTGTGATTATGTTCAGTAATCAGAGCCGAAATGTTACTAGCATCTGAGACAGTCCTTTAGCCAGGTCAGTAACCCGTGGGCAAGCCATGGACTTTGGTAGCATATCCCAGAGCTTTGTAACCAGTATATCCAAAGTAAAAAACAGTTTCTCAGCCAGGAAACTCACTCCTGTTGTTACATTCTTTTCTTCACGGTGTTATAAACCATTTTATGAACCATCTTTGAACACTTCCTAAATATATCTTTTCTCATCCTGTGGCAATATGAAAACTGTTTTCATGCCCACATCAAAAAAAACATCACATTAATTCATCCCTGATGAACTATTGCAGTGACGTTTTTACTGGTCTCTACCTAAAATCATACTCCAGCCCAATCCGACCATCTACCACAGATCTAAAAATATTGCCTTGCTACCATCAGAGTCGCTTATTAGTTTTCTCCCACCTAAACCCTTGCATTCTTGCCCGTAATTCTTCCTAATGGGGCTGCTGCCTCCCTCTCTAGTCCATTTTCTCAGCACATTGTCCCTGTGCTCCGTCCTTGAATCACACTGACCACATGTTAGATACTTCCTTTGTCCTTGGTGCTCTTTCCTCGTGAACCCACTTTTCCAGCTTCAACTGGCAATAATCACGTCAAAAAGTGCTTCTTAATCTTTTCCTGAGCACCATTCCACCTCCTTCAACTTCCACTTCCACCAGCACAGTGGAATCAACCCCTACCACCTTTCCTCCTCTTTCTGCACCTTATGCAGATTTGACATATTACCTGTAATATTGAAATGCTTTTGCGAATCTCTTAACAAAATTTGTTTCATCACCCAAATAATACTTAGCACAGGATGGGTACTCAGGAAGTATTTGCTGACTGCATAAATGAATTTATTAGGAAAGGCGATGAAATTACTACTTTAGCAAATATGAAATAGGTTCTTGGAAAGATGCTGGTTTGAATCATACAATTAAAAAATGCTAGAGAGTTATTTTATGACTAACATTAGTACTGACACTGATTTGCTGAGAAGCCCAAAGGGTCATTTAGCCAAGCAACCAGTTCTCTTAATTCACCAAGTTTACCGCAATCTTTAGTCTGTTTCTAGCCTAGAGCGCTGCAGGTGGGATGGATTGGCAAAGCCAGTGCGAGGTTCATGGAACTTTGGTCTGAGGATATTAACACGTTCAAATCCTCGTCTTGTCCTCGGCCTCCTCTCCTTCTGCCCAGCCAGCTCTGCACTAAAGAGTCTCTGGGATTGGCAGCAGAGGCCGGCGATGTTTTGCATCGAATCTCCTGTCTGTCTTTCTGCCGGCAGAGGGGCCCCTCGCTCTGCCCCGGTTTTCAAGTTCCAGTATCAGGGAGCTGGCACAGAGACTAGTGAATGTTTCTTAATTAGCTATTACCATAACAAAATGAAAGCTGACCTATTGAACCTTTGCAGAAAGCTTCAGACACAGATAAACCTACCTAGATTAACATTAAGCACTGTAAAGGCCTAAACTGTTAAAATGGACAAGTTTGTTTTTGTAAGTAAATATAAAAATATGGACATTTTTTCAATCAGCAGCATTTAGGAAGAATTTTGGAAAATGCTAAAATGCTGGGGAAATATGGGGGAATCTTCAAAAAGATTAAAAAGAAATCCATATAAAATGATAGCACATATGAAATGAAATTTTAGTTACAGTCATAAGGACAAAATTCAAGAGAACTGAGTAATCTTCAGGTTAAACAAATTGAACATCCCTTTCAAAGTGGATTTCACAAGGTGATATTTATTAAATCTGTTCAATAACACTCCTTTAAGAATAATGTTTTATACCTATGAGAGTATTCATCATCATCAATAAGATCTTGGTGGATTGATACATTCCTTAAGTTGGATTTTTAACAAAATGATGCTTTGATCATTTGTTTTTGGAAGGTTGAAAACTAGAGCCCACTAGAGTACGGATGCGTGTGCTGATGGCCAACCTGGGGAAGCGACACGAGCATCTCTCTATTACGATCTACCTCTCTTTTAGCATTCTGCGTTCATCAGCCATGTTGCTCCTCATAGCCACAAAATACAGGGTGGGGCGAAAGTGGGTTTACAGTGTTCGTATGGAAAATCGTACAATTAAGTAATAAATAATAAAACAAGAATAAACTCTGAATCTTGTGTACTCACAACTGTAAGCATTTTCAAGATAAAAGAAAGGAAGAATTTACACCAATATAAAAGAGCTTTTAAATAAGGTAAAGTTGAGCAGAATGAGAAAACAGAAACAATCCTCATGGGATATCTGTGAAATTTACTCTATAGATTAATTATTATTAATTTGAACTGCAAGAAGGCTACCTTCCCAAGGCTATGCAAAGGGTAAGCTTCTACTGTTAATTTCTCCTTCACCTCTCTCTCTCATCCTCTGCCTCTTATTCATTTAGGAAGTCAAGCTTTCCTTAGGCCTGCTTTGGATGGCTACATGCCTTCTCATCTTCCTTACTTGGTCGAAAATCCAGAGCCATTCTGCTAATGACACATTGGTTCTGGGTTTTACAAGTGCTCTATTCCAGCGAAGTTTTGGATGCTCCCATACAAAACTACTCTTCTCCCATTCTGTGCTGTATTCCCATGGCATCTTCCTCATTTCGAAATCAGGCACTAATGGTACTTGAATTTATTTTATTGTTATGTACCAACTATTTGGTAAGTGTTTGAAATGTCCTATCAGGGCGGTGAGTCATTTAGAGTTCCCAAAAGAATCAGCAGGGAAATGGCACCCACATGAAAGCCTGCTTCCAGCCCGCAGAGGTTTTACCACAGGAATGTCCACCCTGCCTTAAGCAAAGATGAATGATGTCCTCTCTAGTTTCCAGTATTGGGCAACTATTCTTTCTAGACTCTCTAAAGGGCAGGCTGATATCTGAATCATGGTTGACAAAGGTTAAAGATCAAAACTAATTTTCAGCATGTAAAACTTAGTCTAGGAGCGTATTCTAACCAAAGGGAACTGAGTCCTGGTGGTAAGGAATACTGTGTGTTACTGGAGTGTTGCTGAAACAGTGACGGAGAGATGGAAAGTGTTTAATCCTGATTCTGCAACAACCTCTTCCTTTACGTAGACAGTTAAAGAAACCAAAGCTTTGTCCAGTTTTTAGTATCAGTTTCTGCAGTTCTTCCTGCCACCTACAGACTCTGATAAAATGCATGGGAACTGGATTTGCTCTCTGTCTCCAGTGATACTGGTACACTAGAGGAAGTAGTACGTTATGGGAGCGATGCAAGCCAGGTACAAAAGCCCAAAATAGCTGTGGAGTCAGCTACTTGTAGACTTCTGAGTCTGTTTAGATGCCTTAGTCTAGTACAACACGTTAATTTCACATTCTGTGAAATTTAAACCTGGAGAATACAAGTGACTATTTCAGAAAGAAAGGGAAGTGTTATTTTTTGCCTATGTATTAAATGTTAAATTGAAAACTTTTAATGTTTGTTTAATATTAACATCATCCTAGAAAGGTAATAGTGTTTTCTTAGTTTGAAAGACACAAAATGAAGAATTAGGAAGTTGAAATACCTTGTTGGAGTCATATGGCTCACAAATGGCAGAGCCTCATTAGGGATTCAGATCAATTTGATTTAGCTGTCACCATTTTTACTATAATGTAAAGGATTTGACAAATTGGACACTTCTTTTTATCAGTCCACCAAGTGCTTCAGAGAATCTGCTAACCTTCTATTCTAAGGGCATCACTTCTAAGGGTGTCTAAAACTACAATGCCTTCCATAATTCTATACTTCAAATATTTATATTTAAAAAACAATGTTATAATACAGTGATAGATTCAATACATACAGAATAAAGTTATACTAATAAAATGCCACTTTTATCTCTTATCTTGGGCTTCTGTATAATATATTTAAGGCTACTCTCATAGGCTGACCAAAAAAAGAAAGAAAAAATTAGAAAAGAAAGAAAGAAAAGCCAGAAAAAAAAAAAGGAAAGGAAGGAAAGAAGGAAGGAAGGAAGGAAGGAAGGAAGGAAGGAAGGAAGGAAGGAAGGAAGGAAGGAAAGAAGGAAGAAAAAGGAAGGATGAGAGAAAAAAGTATTTTCAGTTCTTAGGGTTTCTAGACAGACTTGGCTAGTGTGTGGCAATATAATCAAGAGTAATGTTTTGATTTTTTGATTCTCTGTCCTCTGATCATTTTTTTGGTAACATATTATTTCATTCAATTATTAAACCCAAGAAGTTATGAATTCTTATTTTAAAATTTGTTCTCTCCCTAATTTAATATGATTGACAGATTATTTCCTAAAATTAGTGTAATAAGAAATTATCAATTATAGAAGTTATTACTATGCCATAGTTGCCAAATCATAAAGAAAACATAAAAATAAAAAATTATAGCAACAGCATCAACAAGAAAAACTAGCTTTTTAAAAGTCAGTGGGAAAATCAAATTTAATTTCTAAGGGACAATTTTAAATTTCAATAATGTCAGATTCAAATTGCAATAGAAATAAAAGAGAACATCTTGACTGGGACTATCCAGGCATACAATAATAGTGAAAGACTTTCAAAGGATGAAAACCCCAACATTTAGAATTGTCCTTCCAGAATCTGGTGATCCATGGCGTTTGGAGGGGGTTTTTGGGGAATCTATGAACAGAGTGTGCACTGATACGTGTGTGTGTCAGAACAAGACAGTTCACAGTTTTCTCTAGACTTCCTAAGGAATGCATGTTCATCTTTTTACAGACTTTATATTCAGAAAAAAATGTACTTGATTCCTACTCTGTGATTCTCAGATTACCATTTTCTGCCAGAGAAAAATATGAACATTGATATTATTTAGGGTAAAATGTATATTAGTGAAGAGCACTAATGATTAGATATACCCATTGGAACTTCTGAAAGATCATGGAAGAGATTGATTAGACTGAAAAAAATACCCTCAAACCATCTATCCTGAGTTCAATGAGTCTAAAGTCTTTGAGGACAGGGGACCCTGGCTTGATTCAATCTTGTATTTGCCTGAAAAAGAGGCCCACTTAGCTCATAAAGATGTATCATCTTTTACTCATCACTCAGTCTTTTAAGTGTAAGTTTTATCCCCATTCCAATGGATATTATTAAGTTCATGAATATATTCTTTAGTTCCTAAAATGATAACACAATACATCTTTGTTAATTCTTTCTTTAAATATAATGTGATAAAACAAAATCCTACCTCTGAAATAGAAAGGACTTTCATTTTACCACTCTGCTCATCCTCCTATTCTAAAAGATTATGCTGAAAGGAGATTCCTCAGTAGGCATTCTTTTCTTGGATTCTGGATTCTTGGGCTAAAATATTATTTATTATTCATTTTGAGACCCCATTTTTTCTCATCACTGTTGTTAATACCTCAAAGCATATGCACAAGTAGATTTTATTTTTGGAAAGGATTATTGTTTCATTCTAATGAAATGTAAAATTGTAATAGCAATTTTAAGTTTTTTTTACTTAGTGCATGACAGAGCCAATATCTTATATTTCCAATTCAGAAAGAGCGTTATGGAATATTTTTATCTTATTTTCTTAATTTGTTCAGTGGGATTAGAAATGCTCAGAATATCTCTAATTTTATTCCATTCTACTATAAGATTTATTTTTTCCATTGTATTACTAAGAGATTTTATGTCATTGCTGGTAAAAGTGAAAAACAATAAACCCATATTTATTTGAATTTGGACAATGAGTACACATTTTATTTTATAGTCAGTGGAATGTATCAACAGTGGTTACATTTCAGTGACTGTGGCATAATGTCTGGAAGGCACAAAGGGAATTTTAGGGATGGGTGCCGTTTCAGAGATGACCTTCGTATCAAATGACAAGGTCCATCACCTACCTTACCTACAGTTCAACTAGCCACTCTTGAAAGAAAATCTATCAAATTTTAAAGAATCTCTAATTATTTCTGTCCCAAACATTCCTAGGAATATAATCCTCTTTTTCCTTGATGGTAAGCCAGGTAAAGCTTAAATGTGTAGCAATACTGAGGAAAGGGGTGGAATAGACATTAAAGTAGGCAAGTAGCAGTGATTACCCTCCATCACACAGGGAACAAAACTGGATATATTAAAGAATGAATGAGAAGTTAGGGAGATAGAAGCAGATATTGAGTCATCAATGGATTGAAATTCCCATGGAGTCAGAGACGGCTTGTCACACTTCTTTTTAATGATGATTTTTTTATTGTTGTTCAAGTACAGTTGTCTCCATTTTCCTGCCATTGCTTCCCCCCTGCTCCTACCCCCACCCCCCATGCTTAATCCTACCCCCTTTGGCTTTGTTCACTCTGGTTTTGAATGTTAATATTCTCCTTCTTTCTATAGCTTTTGCTCAGTACTCTACTCAAAGAAGACATTCAAAATATGTGATCTATATATCATTTTCTTGTAATAGCAATTTTCTTAATGATGGAAGTGTTTCTACCAGTGATTTCAATGTATAATCATTCCTCTGATGGCTTTTCTCTTGACTCACTGCAAATGTCAGGGAGAAGTTATGCTCCAAGTGTATTGTTAGTCTTCATCAGCTTTTTTCCATGGGGACAGTCAACATTTTGAGTTTGTGTTGTGTATGAACAATGATGGGATCTGCTGGGCAACGCTTCCTGGGGCAGGTGCTGTTAATTAGGTCATACAAACATGTCAAATTCTGTGTGGCCACTTTTCAATGAAGAATAAATGGTAGGAACTTAACTAAAACCATACATTATTCAATACATTTTATTTCTGAGTCTCATCAGAGACGTGCATTTTTTTTTATTTTCAGGAACTTTTTGCTTCCAACTAAAAGTTGGAGCTGAACAAATGCCCAACTTTGGCAAAAAAGCAAAATTGTCTTGAGTCTGATAACAAGTTATATTGGATACAGATATTGGCAACAGGATCCAAATTGTCACAGATTACACATACTAAGTTATTCTACAGAATCTAAGCAAAATCAGAATCAAATTTGGCTTGATCATTCTATTATAACCATGCCTTTATAGAGTAATAATTTTTTACTGTTTATATAGCTGTATCTGCAAGAGTCTTGCCACTTTAGGAATCCATCTAAAAATACAGCAGCCATAAGATTAGAGAACAGATACTCATGGACCAAGTCCTAATATGAATTTTAAAAGCCATGGGAAAATTAGAAGTACAACTGTGCATCAATTAAGCTTCTTTATCTCTATTTTGGCAGGAGAGGAGGAGTTCTGGGTGGTAGGAGCCTGAAAGTCTAGAAAAGATAAAAGATGGTGTTTTCTTCTGTTAATCTCCCTACTCAATAAACACCAGCTACCTTATGTAATGGAACTGAGATTTCTAAGGCATGGCTTCTGAGTATGAATCATATTGTGGGGACTTAGCTAAAACCCTATTCAGAAATGGAGCCCTGTGCTATTTCATCAAACCCCTGTGTTAGCACAATAGGCTAGTTGTAATAAATAAACAAAAAAATAAAATACCATAAAGAGCTATGCTTTTCAACGTCTCATGTAGACCACCTGCTTCACACCTACAGCAATAGTTCTAACATTTTGGTTTGAACAAGGAGCATGAAGGGAATCATTTCACTTAGCATAATATCCTTAAGGTTCACCCATGTTATAGCATGTGTCAGATTTTCCTTTCCTTTTATAGCTGAATAATAATCCATTGTGATTGTGTGTGTGTGTGTGTGTGTGTGTGTGTAATATATATGCTATATTTTATCCACTCAGCTATTGATGGACATTTAGGTTGTTTATACCTTTTGGCTATTGTGAATAATGCTGCTAGGAACATGGGTGTGCAAATACCTGTTTGAGTCTTCTAAATTATTTTTTTAGTTTAATTTTATTTTTTAATTACTGTTGATATTCAACATTTTAAAATTTTGTTTCAGGTGCACAGCACAAAGGACATTTTGTTAAGTGAAATAAGGCTGTTATAAAAAGAGTAATACTGTATAATTCTACTTGTGTGAGGTCCCTCGTGTGGTCAAATGTATAGAACAGAAATTAAATGGTGGTTGCCTTGGCCCTGGTGAAGAGGGGCCTGGGAAGTTATTATTTAATAGATAGCGTTTTTGTTTGGGGGATAAAAAAGTTCTGGAGATGGATGGCACTGATGAACTGCACACTTAATGGTACCTTTTATGTTATGCATATTATGTTATGTATATTTTACCCCAATAAATTTTTTAATTGGAAAAAAGATGATAAAAAAAGAAAGAAACACGAGGGGAGCTGCTCACTGTTTTAGACCTTGTCTCCAGACAATGGATGTCTGAAGTCAGTAAGCCTGTCCTCGGGTGAGAATTATTGAAAAAGAGTTGGACCAGTGACTCTCAACTCCAACTGCTCATTAAAACCTCATGAGAAGTCCTTAAAAAAAATACCTAAGCTTGGGCCCCACGCCAGACCAACTGTACAGGGATTTCTAGATGTCAGATTAGTATATCGTATTTCTTTTAAAACTGTCTAGGTGATTGCAGTGGGCAGCCTGGATTGACACTTACTGGCATGGATTATTGGCAAGGCAACTTTGGGTTCGAAGATTAAAACTCACCGTCTCCATTAGGCTTTGCTCTCATTTCTATTCCAGTCGACATTTGGTTTTCAGCTTACCCTTGCTTCAGTTGCATAAATGCTTTTTTCTCTCTTTGTGTTTACTGGAAATAGACACAAAAAGGAAAAAAAAATATCTAAATCAGTGTTTCATAAATGACAAGCTGTACCTCCATGAGAGAATTTTCAAAAGCCTGCTATCAGAACAGAAAAAAACTAGAATAAAATTGTCTGCTTTTTCTAAAAGTCATTTTTTTTTTCAGCTTGTTTTGTGGCCTAATATGTGGTCTATCTTGGGAAGTGTTCTATGAGTACTTGAAAAGAATGTATATTCTGCTGCTTTGGAGTGTAATGCTCTCAAAACATCATTTACAGCCATCTGGTCTGATGTGTCATTTAAGCCTGCTGTTTCTGGAAGGTCTGTGCAGTGACGTCAGTGGGGTGTTTAAGTCCCTACTATGACTGTTACTGCCAGTCTCTCCCTCTATGTGCATCAATATTTGCTTTATATATTGAGGTGCTTCTGTGTTGGGTGCATAAATGCTTATCAGGGTTATATTCTCTTGTTGGCTTGATCCCTTATCATTATGTAATGTCCTCCTGTGTCTCTTATTATACAGCCTTTGTTTTGAAGTATATTTTGTCTGATATAAGTATTGCTACCTCAGCTTTTTTTGGTTTCCATTTGCATGAAATATATTTTTCTATCCCTTTACTTTCATTCTCTGTGTGTCTTTTGATACAAAGTTGTGTCTCTTGTAGACAGCACAGGTATGGGTCTTGTTTTCTTGTCCATTCAGCTACCCTATGTCTTTTGAATGGAGCATTTAACCCATTTACTTTTAAATTGATTATTGATAGGTATATAGTTATTGGTAAAATAAATTTTGACAACTCTATGTCAGTCTTCATTTATCTTGTGCAATTTCTGACCAGCGACAGCTTGAAAAAGCTTGACTTAAAGAACTGAGCCAGTACCCAATCTTTCTTTGACCTGCAATAACTTAGGAAAGTGGCTAATTATCAACCATCACAACTTAATCGTACCACTGAGAACAACTAAATATGAGTTGTGCTTGTTTACATATTCTTCTATGAGGCCTATTTGGTATTTATATATTGTTCTGTCACTTGATTTTCCACTTTATAGTATATTATGAAAATATAATTATATTAATTATTCCACTCTTGATAAATTTAAGATATTCTCAAATTTTTGTTAATGTATTAAAATATTTAATTAATATCCTATTAAAAATGTATTGCAAATGTACAAATATTTCTATAAAGCATATTTCAGAAATATCTTTTTGGAGAAATACTATAATTTTCAAAAGTCAGATTTATTTTTCATTCTTAAGAAGAATTCACTGATGTTCTTATTCCCTTACATGAGGTATTACCAATATCTCTCATTTCTAACAATCTAATAGGAGAAAATTGCATCTCTAAAAAAAATCATCTCTTTCTAACTTATACATATATTTTGAGCATTTGCAGTTTTTCTTCTATAAACTGCATGCTTATAATCTTTTTCCATTTTCTCATTGCTTTTTCTGGTTCAGATTATTTTTCTCCATTGTTCTGATGAGAAAACGAACATTTAAGAGATTCAGTGTTTGCCCTAATATTATACACACAGCTAGTTTATTGCAAAGGTCCTATCTACACCCAGCCTGTCTCTGTCTGCAGAACTCATTACCACGTTGCGGATACCACCAACACTGCTGGTTTGCGAAGGCGAAGGCTTACCAGGAGGGCTAGAACACCAAGGTAGACAGTCAAAGAAATAAAGCTTAGATTTTGGGACCTGTTCTGGGAGAAGCCCCTTGGTCAGAAATCTAGAAGGAAAATAGGGAAAGGAAAGACAATTTGATATAAAAATTTTTGGATAACTGTGTTATATTAAAAATCGGCAGAGCCAAGAAAATAAACAAATGGGAAACTAGGCTTGCGTTTTAGTGAGTTTCCATGGAGTTTGTTTTTATTCTTGCTTATGGAAGACACAAAACTCCATGTGACCCAGAGGGGAACCTTATTCTGTTATAAAGATGTGGCTCATCAACACATTTGGTTACAGCTGGTCCTTGCCAAATGGTCCTACCTAAGGTTGGCTCTTGTCAGGGTGGTGCTGCTGTCACTCCTTCAGTATGTTACCTAATAAATCCAGGCGTCATTTCCTCATGGGCAAGTTTTTCAAAGCTTTTACAGTGGGACTCATTCTGTGGTTGAGACTGTGTGTTTCAAAGAGAGAGATAAAAGGGTTTTACATTTCCAGGCCTGTCTGGTATCTTATACTTGGTGACACTCAAGCCAAGTGATTTCAATGTTGGTGATTTAAGCTTCGCTCAAGAGCTGGACAGAGAGTTGGAAGAAAAAGGAAACTCATGAGCAAACCAGCTTCATGGGTGGGGTCTCACAGGCTACAGCTCGTAGACCCTAATTTAGGCTGAAGATGCCAAAGGAAATAGAACAAACCAAGAGGAAGTCTATCTGCCAGGGAGGGAGCCCAACAGAAACATTTGAGAAAATGATGTCTTCTCATACACATTTTCATTAGATGTAGAATTTTTTCATTTCATTATTTATCTCTTAATTAGTTTGAAAGTTCACATACTCAACCCACTTTGGTACTAGTTATATTTAAATTAACATCCGGCTTAACAAAATTTGTGTATAGTTTAACAAAATAATTTTACTATTTTTTCAAACAACACAAAGATGTGAGAATACTGTGGGCTGTGTTTTCTCCTGAATGGCATGCTATTGCAATTGGCTGATTAAGTTCCATCTTGTAAACTGTAAGTCCAAGGAATTAAATATTACTCATGATATTTACAATTGTTGTTTTCTTTCATAACTTGATGTTTTCTTGACTTAGCCATATATTTACTTTTTTCTCTCAGTGTTCTTCCTTTTCTCATTTCACTTTGTTCTGACATTGTCCCCTTGAGTATATTTTCAATAATAATTTTATAAAGTATATTGTCTCCTTTCTTCAGTATATTGAAGTAATCTTTTAGTAAACCTTGCTAACTTTTATATGGCTGAATTTTTAGTTGGCTCTTAAAATATATTAAAATTGAGTGGTTTTTGGTTTCATATTGTAGATCTTATGACACTTTCTAAAAGTTTCTCTTTTTTAC
Source organism: Tonatia bakeri (assembly GCA_004024845.1). Taxonomy (NCBI): domain Eukaryota; kingdom Metazoa; phylum Chordata; class Mammalia; order Chiroptera; family Phyllostomidae; genus Tonatia; species Tonatia bakeri. Next base: position 14,508 of record PVIA01008833.1, on the reverse strand, counting down.
TGTTGCAAAATCTCACTGGTATTTGTTTTTTTTTACTGCTTTTTTGTTTATGTCTTTAATGGCATCATTATTTGGGTTTACTCTAACATTTTAAGTTGCCAATTTTTATGTACTTGAGCTTCCTGATATAATACATCCTATCTTTGTTCATGAGTGAAATTTTTCTATTATATTTTAAATATGTGCTTGCTCTCACTATTCTGGCACCTATGGAATTCCAATTAAACAGATGTTTTTAAAAATACCTATTACTTTATTATCTTGCTTAATATTTCTTTCAGTTTCTTTTTCATTATAACATTTCTTATTAATGACACTATTACAGATGTCCCCCATTTTCTCCCTCTTTCATGTTTTCTGTCACTTATCCCTCTGTGCTGCATTATTTCATGAATCTATCTTCAAATTGCTTTCTTTTGGGTTTTGTCTAAATTGATATTTAATTTAGCCATTAAATTTCTAATTATTTCTCCCATTATTAAACTTTCTTGAATTTTTTTGTCCATTTTCTTAAAAGCCTTTCTAATACTGATAGCCTCTGTATCAGTTATATATCCTATATAAACTTTTGAACACAATAATATGAATTATTTTATATTCTGTATTTGGTGGGTCCAACATCAGCAGAGCTTTTGTCTCTGATTCTGTCACTTAATATTAAAGCTTTATCTTGGTCCTGTGTGCTTGTTCCTTATGTATTTATTATGAGTTAATAGTCCTCAAAACTTTATCTTTAACTTCTGACTTTAAAGTTCATTTATCCAGGAAGGATTTGTGTCATATAGGCATTACTCTCTGGAGGATAAGTGAAATAAATAAATAGACAGAAGGAAGGGTTGAGTATGAGGGAGAAAAGAAATAATGACAGAAAAGATAGAAGGAAAGGAGAAAGGAAGGGAGGGAGGAAGGGAAGGAAGGAAGGAAAGAAAGGAGAGAGAATGGATGAGGGCAGGTGGAAGGGAGAAAAAAAGAAAAAGGCATAAAAAACATCAAAAGACAAATTGAGGAAATTTTTTATGATAAATATATTGGCAATTTTCCAAATTTCACCATTAGACTTTCGGCTCCATAAAGTTATGAATTGCAGTTTTATGTCATAATATCATCAATATTGATCATATATCATATCACACAGTTTGCAAAATGTGTAGATAAAAAAAAGAAAAAAGAAAAACCCAGTCAACTTCAAATAAATCAAATATGTGCAGAGCAAAAAAACTGACAAGGGAAATAAATAGGCACCTCATGAAAATAATACAAAGAGTGGATAACATTTGAAAAATTACTTAAAGTTGTTAATAATTGAACAAATAAAATAATACAGAAGAAATATATTTTATTTTCACCTGTAAGACTGCTGAAGGTTAAGAATTTTAAAATATGCAGATTAGAAAAATAAAAATACTTTATTGAAAAGAAGATCAAAATACTAACACCATATCAACTTTCTATTGCTTTAACATTCTAATGTCTCAGACAACAGATACAGCTAAATAAAGCTAAATAAAATATAAAGCAAAATAAAGGAAATAGATTATAAGTGAAGAAGTAAAACACCTACTATTTATAGAGATTATTTTTTATTTATAAAAAGTAAATAATCTACATAAATAATTGGAACAATAAGAGGTATTTGCTGGCTATAAATACAATATTAAAAAACCAAATTGATCCCTATAAAGCAAGAAAAAATAATAAATGAGTGTAATTTTTTAAATGATGGTATTTAAATAAACTATAAACTACATTTCAGAGAATACACAGTAACTGAAAATCTTTATATAAAATTACATATCTTTATATATTATGTGTATATATATATACATACATATGCATATGATTCAAAACTAAATCAAATAGAGGTAACCTGTTTATTCAAGGACAAGATGACTTTTGGACTTCATATAAATTGCGTTATGGATTATTTATCTTTTGGATCTGAAATTTTTGCTTTTTCATATGTAGAGTGGGGCAAATGTAGGTTTACAGTGATGAGTACATGAAACAGTTTGTTCTTGAATTATTATTTATACATTATCTTATTACTTTCCATGCAAATTACTATAAGCCTACTTTTGCTCCATCCTGTCTATTTATATTTATGTTTATGCTTACATTTATATTTGAAGGTTCATCAATAGTGTTACCTATACTTCATTACTTTCATTGCTAAATATACAGAATGACTTGTTGAGTCATTGTTCTGTTGATGGCGATTTGGCTGGTTCCAGTTCTGCTTACAGTCAACAGTGCTGCTGTGAACGTTTCTATTCATGTGATGTGCTGCAGATGGGGGAGCATATTTTGCTTTTTAATTTTTCACCTCTTTGCAACTCTAGTAAGTGAAGAATGTGAAAGGGTTATGAGTATTGATTTTGGGGTCACAGATACATTTTAAAGAGTAGGTGTTATGTAGAAACTATAGCTAGAATGGAAATGTTGGATCATAAAACATGTATATTATCAAACTTATTAAATAAAGGAGACATGTTTTCAAACAGGTCTTATCAAATTTCATGCCCATCAGCAATTCATGAGCCTTTTTTTGCTTTACACCCTTGGCAACATTTGGTATTATTTTCAAATAGGCCACCCACTTACTGGGTATATAGTGCCATCTCCTTGTGGTTTTAACTTGCTCTTGTCAATAATAATAAAGAGATTGGAAACTTTTTCATATATTTAGTGATGATTCAAATTTAATCCTTTTCATGCTATTTTTCTGTTATGCTGTCAGTCTTTCTTTAAAGTTTTATGTTGAGGGTCTTATATTTTAAATACTAATGCTAATATATTCCAACTATTTGATTACATATATTCCAACTATTTCCTCCCACTTCATGAACTTCTTTTTACTCTTTTAATGATGTCCTTAAATAAGTCATTCTAAAATTTAATATAATCAAATTTAGCAATCTTATCCTTCATCTAGTATTTTTAGTGTCTTTTCAAAAAACATTGCCTTCCTCCTAGGTCATGAAGATATCTTTCTACATTGCTGTAGACAGTGTGTTCAGTTGCCTTTCATATACAGGTGTATTCTTTTGTGAAAGGGATGCAGTAGAGGTCTAACGTTATTTTTTGCCATGTATGTTATTAGTTGTCTCACCTTCATAATTGGAAACACCATCCTTGAGCCTTCCTTTGAAGTGCCAACTTCAAATTCCATGTATGTGTGTGGCCGTCCTTCTGTGTTTAGGTTTTGCAGGCTGTTCTTAATTCTGCTGTTCTATCAAGAAAGCAATCACATATCAGGTATAAATAATTATGACTTTGTTTTGATGAAACATTATATAAAAAAAAAGACTATGGAACCTGATTTGATCCCTGGTCCATCATTTGCTGAAACCTATCTTGGCAAATGTCTAGTAGAACACAGGTGGTGAATCAAGGCATTTAACACCTGTTATGTGTAACACCCTACGGAAGACTGTTATCCATGTTCTTACAGCCCCTCCTTTTACATGAGTCAGATTCAAACTGGACTCAGTGTGTGAAGAAATTATTTGTCTTCAAATTCCTGCCACATTTTTCTCTAACATTGTGACATATCCAGGCTTTCAGTCTTACAAGGTTTGGTGACAAAGAAACCAAGCTTTTTTTTTTTTTTTGTACTTATTTGACAAATAAGTACATCCTTCTCTGTACTTATTTGACCCATATACATCCAGCTTTCTTCTGCATACAACTCAGGGCCCAGGGAATATGTGATTTTTGGACTGTACTAAATGAGTATGGCTGCCAGCACCTCAGAAGGTACATTCAGACGCTAAGCCTAAGCAGAGCACGTCTCAGAATTCTCTGCTTGGAAGTAGGGAGCATGGGGGCTCTGGGTTAATTTGCTATGTTTCCCAGATGTGCTCACAGAAAGAAGAATTTCCTATGGTCTGATATCTTTATTTCTTGTTTTTTTTAACTCAGCCCTTGATTCTTTCTTTTCCCTCAAGCTCTTTTTTGCCTTGTTCTTCTTTTGGCAATGTGAAATCCAGTAGCATTTTGGTACTAAAAATGCAGTGGAATTTCAGAAGGCATGAAACTTTGGAGACCCCATCTTATAACACCCCTGGGAAAGGGGCACCAATAGGCCCATCTCTCCTTTAAACTCGACAATCTACTTCAGAGTTAAAACAGTAGGGTTTACCGTCTTAGGAGCTCGTCTCCATGGTGCTTGCCAAGATGAATGAATCAAAATTTGGCAGCTCCTTGGTTTAAAGTCCCTCAAAGCCAAATCTCTGTAAGTGAGGCAGTGGGAAGTGGGAACTTCGGTAATTGACCTCCTGTGCTTCACTGAACACCCTGAGAAAATGTTGCTTTTTGTTTGTTTTTGCTTTTGCTTTGCTTTTGTGTTTTAAGAGAATGGGGAGAAATATTTTCTCAGCTTCCCTGATTGGGTCTGAGATCTTCTTTTCTATTTCGTAGCTTTTGCTTTTTTTTTTTTAGTAGTACTGCATTTGACCAATTTTATAACATATTGTGATCAAGTATTCCATTAACAGCAACTTTTGGGAGTTGGGAATTATCCAGTGATTTCAATTGAACATGTGATTCCACTCATGTTAAATGATTCCACCCATTTTAAATGTTCAAAGTACCTACCACCCTTATGGAAGGCAGGTAGTTTATTCAACATATTATAGCAGGTTCTAAATCTTGATTAGGCGAAACCTCAACCCTGCATTTAAGCCTAATTGATTGAGATCCATCTGATTATCGAGGAGAATCTCCTTTTCTCAAAGTCAACTGATCAAGGGCTTTAATTACATCTGCAAAATCTCCTCTCAGCAGTACTTACATTAGTGTTTGATTGACCAACTGGAGACTTTAGCTCAACCATGCTGACACATCCAAAAAGCTGTCACAATTGTCATTCTCACTTACTGTTTCACTGTCTCCTTCTAACTCTTTTCTACCTTTTGGTTTCCTTCTCTCTTTCTCTACTTACCTCTCTTCCTTCAGTCTAACACGGAGTCATGACTGTGTCCACACCTATGTCTGCTTCTCCCCCTTCCTGGACAGATGATGGGTTTCACACCTGGCCCTCTGAGAGCTGCACTGGATCCGCGTCCAGGGCTGGCCAGTGAGATAGGAGGGGTCACTGGTGAGAAATCCCCTATACTATGATGGACACGAACTATGGTTTATGGAGGTCACAATCTAGATTGGAAGAGAAATATAAACCCATGAATTACACACTGATAAGTCTAATTAATTCATAATAAACTTCAGAATGATACAGAGTACAGAGAAAAGAGATTATCCCTATGAGCCCAAATATAGGTGCAGCTTAGCTGGGCAATGGGTGGGGGTGGGAGAGGCACAGGCACCATGAAAAACCTTGTTTCAATTCCTTTTGTTATTTAAAGAAAAATTGTGTGTTTATTTGTTCACATTTTCTGTATACCTTATTTTCTCCAGATATTATTCTAAGACCCATGACCTCCTAGAGATTATGAAATAAAAGAATAAATACACAATTATATATGGTGGTAAGTATTAAGTAACAGGTTGCTGAGGCAGTGAAAAGTCCTCTAACTTGTTTTAGATCAGAGGTTCAGGAACGGCCTTCGAAAGAGGTGGCAGAACGCTATACCCTGAGTAGGAGAAGTCTGCTGTATAAAGAAGCAAGGTAGGGAACAGACACGAAGAACATGAAATGGAAAAACTTTGATATCTAGAAAGTCGGCGCAACTGAAACAGGGAAGAGCGAAGTCTGGAATGAGATGGACGGGAAACGTAGGTTACTACTGGAGTTATTTAAAACTGTGTAGGCCACAGAAACCAAGGTAAAGACATTTATTTTTTAAATGTGGAAAGAATCTGGGTGACCTAATGTAAGATGGTTCTGTCTCTGAACCTCAATTTCTATTTATTTAAAATGAAAATACTTCCCAAAGTCATTGTAAGAATTGAATAAAACACGGCATGTGAAAATCTTAGCATAGTATTGAACCACTCAAAACATAAAACCAAAAAAACCTCAGTACCAGAATCTCACCATGTAACTTAGTGAACATGATCTTTTATCATTCTAGGGTGACTTGAAAGACAAAGTTGACTCAGTTTGTGTGAAAAATTTTAGGGTTTTTTTTTTTTTGTATATGTGTGTGTGTGCTTGGCATTAATTTTGCTAGACAGGTAATATCTCATACTATACCCTATTTGAGAGAGAAATTTTTTACAAAGACTTTAACATTAAAATATTACTGTATTTTAACTGCTCCCTTTCAGTCACTGTGGCACCACATCCAAGAAAGTATACAAACAAGCTGAGTTTTTCATGTCCTTTATCTCAACTAACATTCAGTGATTTATAAGATCCAATAGTTTCCACATTACTGTCTGCAGAACAAGTTACCTAAATTTTATGGGTGACTGAGGTTCATTAAACATAGATGGAAAAGATATAAAAGGGTGTGGAATGAAAGCTGTATTCTAAATTACTGTGGGCAACAAATAAAAAGAGAGAAGAGGAAAACACTATGCAAACATATGACCCTTTACAGTTTTGAAAGATATTGTGGTTTACAGAAAACTATTAGAGAATGGCAGCATAGTTGCAAATTTTCTGTTTCTCAGAGTTCATTTTTTATTGAGTTTTACTACATCTCCACAGAATGCCATTATTATTTTTCAATAAGACTTCGCTGCAAATCCACTGTGGAATTTGGCAACTGACATTTAAACCCTCTCAGCCCTACTTTTATTATATGTAAAATGAGAAAGTTGGATGAAATGATCTCTAATGTCATAAAAAATTAGGTCTCTCATTTCTTTGGTTCCCAGAGAGATATGTTAGGCTGCAGTTTAATTTGCAAAGTAATTTGACAGCCAGTTCTCTTTGATGACATCTTATTGTTGGGGGAGTTAAAATAAAGATGGTAGTCTTGAGTCATGGCTACAAAAGCCAAAATTCTACATTGTAAAATGCAATTTCTTCTTCTTACCCTCCTGTTTTTTCCTCCTTGTTGTTTTCCTCTTCTTCTTCATCTTTTTTTCCTTTATTATTGCCTCTCCATTTACAAGTCTAATAAAAATGGTCCATTGCACCATTTTGGAAATGCATTGTCCAAAACCAACAGTAGGACACACTTTACTGTCTTTAATATATGAAGGCAGATCTAGATCAGGCTTTTATGAGACTCAAGAAATATCTGGTCTACCAAAAAATGACTTTCATCAATTTCACTTTACTCACTATACACAGCTCAGCTCAGATAAAACTTCCTACTTAAAGCTTTTCATCATACCTCCAATACCACTCTTGGTAGATGCTCCTTTAGGGTATCCTACTAGTGACAGTAAATATTATGTAATATTAATCACCACTGTATCACCCTAATATAGTTTCAAACAGAAAGTAATTTCTCGATCAATATCTGAATGAGCAAATGTTTCACTAATGAAAAGAACTGAATGTAAATACCTAAAAAACTTCCATAGCACAATGCCCAAAATATAACTGCACTTTTAACTATTTGTAGAAATGAAAGTGGATGGCAACTAAAAATAATAATATTAGACTGCAGAGCCTGGAGGGTATAAAGTGATCTAGTTTTTATGCTTTTGCTTATGCTATTGCTTCATCTCCAGTCGCTTCCCTTCAGTTAAATATTCTTTAAGAACTAAATCAAACACCCTTCGTCCACGTGCCCTAATACCTTCTCAAGCCATAAATGGAATATTGGTTTCCACATATACAGGATGCCTTAGGTTCAGAGGCATGGGAAAAGCTGAGAAACAGTCTACTCTTTCTTTTTCCTCAGACATCCTATACATACATGCACAATGCTTTTCTGAGTGTAGCCCAGTTGTTTGCCTGGGTGTTTTTGTCTTTAGACAATATAGGTGGTAGTATTTTGAACAACCAGTTCAAAATATTATGAAACCTAAATCTCTCCCAAAGATATCTATGAATTTAGTGGGGGGAAAGTGTTATACACTTGGTTTTCCTTGGTTTCTAGATCAACCTCTCAAAAAATCTCCCAAGTTCCCTAAAGAGTAGGATGGTATTATATCACAGCAAAACAAAGACACAAATAAATGCTACTTGGACATTACGCTTAAAAGTACCTTCAACCAGCCAATCAGAGAAAAATTTTCAAAGATTCTCAAAATTTTCAAAAGGTTTCTAGAAACCTCTTCCTCCTCCTGTTCCTTCTTTATCTTCTGTTTATTCTTTTTGATATCCTTTTTTCTTTGTAAGTATAATTGATGTACAAAAACTGCATGTATTTAATATGTACAGGGTTAGACATATGCAAACATCTTTAATACTGGCACCAAAATCAAAGGAATAGACAAATCTAACTCTTCCCCAAGTTTTCTTGTGTCTCTTTACTTGGGTATATTATTTGTGGTCACAACACTTAACATGAGTTCTCTTAACAAATTTTGAAATGCATAATACTGTTTTGTTAGCTGTACAGGCTCCACGTTGCACGACAGGTCTCTAGAATTCATTCATTTTGCATAACTGAAGCTTCAAGCTTCATCGCATTGAATAACAGCTCCCCATTAGCCCTGCTTTCTAGCCTGACAACCACTATTGTATTTTCCTTCTTCTATGCAAATCCATCAAGAGGCAACTAAAACAAAGTGGCCTCCTTTTTACCAGGATTCACCTCCATTAGAAAGTAATGGTACTGACAATGATTTTTTTCAACAGTGCTAAGTGCCTATCACTCACCTGTAAAACAAGGACAATAGTGCTTATCAATACTGCTTGTATTATGCATACCTGGACATGACCCCAAAGCACTAAAATGATCCTGACTATGACTAAACCATCTCATAGATTTTCCTCCTGTAAAACAGGTTTCAGAAAACTTTCAATTACAGCCCTCAGGTCTTAAACATAATTTCCAGGAGATTTTTTATCTCTCAAGTCTAGTATGGGTAGTTAGTTATTTAGGAGCCCTGCTTCATGATATTTCCTCTTCAGCTGCAAACGATAGAGGGGACTTCTAGTATCCAGCATCTCCTGCAAGTTTACTGATGGACAGTTAGTATTTCACAGCCTCATCCTAGTTTTGACTATGGTCTCCCAAAGTCTTTTGGGAACTTGTGGCCTGAAAGATGCTATACAATTATAAGCTCCAAATCCACATTCTTCTCCTCTGCTTGTTAAAATCTGCAATCTATAGTCGCATCGGGTTACCTGCCCTCCAGGGAAGGTAAATAACAATGCGGATGTGCCTGTATTCATGCAGAATGTGTACTTTTAGTTGGCTAATTCATGCTCACTGTAGCTGAAAGGATGCCTGCTCTAGACAGCTTCCTCCTCTCCGAGGCCCTCAGGCTGGGAAGCCAGCTTAACGTTTTGTTTTCTTTGTCTACACAAAATGAAAGCTTGCTAACTTAGATCAGACTGTGACAACTCTATTTCTGAAAGGATCTATTCATTACTCAGTGAGCCAGTGTTAATGTGGGAATTTCCCAAGAGGTAGAAGGAAAAAAAAAGCACTGATTCTTTTATTATTCTATACAGCCTGGAACCTGACACTTACTAGATATGTAACTCTGGTGAAGTCACCAAACTTTGGGGGACCCCAAAGTGGCCTCTGTCATTTTAAAATAAGGGCAAAATCACCCACTGAACAAATGTGGCACAACTAAAAACATGCTTTGAAATGTACTAAAGTATAAAAATGCTAAGTGTACTTTAGCTTACCAGGATTTCTAAAATAACAATAACAATAATGTGCTTCTATAGGTTAAAACAACAGATATAAGAAAAGCAGGGTGCTTGAAGAAAAAAAAATAATCTTCAGACTCTGAGTTTTTTAAAAAACTAAAAAAATATAAAAAGTGTGCTTCTACTTCAATTAGGCACACAATATGTACCACATTCATTACTTAACTCCTATTTTAACGTTCTTTTCCCAAACCCATTCTCATTATTTTCTTTATTTATAAATGCATGAGTGATGACAATAATTATATGCTATTTTCACTCATCAAATGGACAAAAATATTAATAGGCCAAAATTGCCAGTGTTGTCCAAAACACCAGTATTCTGCAATGACAGCTGTTAGGAGTGAAAACTGATAGAACTGCCAGCAAGTAATTTGGCCATATGGACTAATATTCCTATAAAGTTTCTATTCTTTGATGAAGCAATTTTACTTCTGAAGCATTATTCAAAGGCCAAAATTGAAGATAGTTAAAAAGATTTAGCTATGAGAAGAGTGATCATAGCATTGTTTAGACTAGGAGAGAGAACAGGGGGAGAGACTATCAAAATGTTGAGAATTTTAAGATTGGTTAAACAATACAGTGGCATATAAAACAGTCAGTATGATTATTGTGGTGAATATTTGTAAAGGAGAAAATAGCAGGTGAATTGCCAACTTCTTGGGTGGTCAAGGGGAAACCAGGAAGTATGAGAAAGTGATTCCAGTTGTAATGAGAGAGCTGTAGGAATTCACCTTTACTCATGTGTATGTGAGTGTGTGTGTCTATGCGTGTAGGTGAGGGAGATAGTGAAAGCGTGTTCCTGGGTCAGAGCTGTTTTGCAAGAAAAATGCAATTGGATTGTGTTCAGTAGATGAAATGCTTCACATCGTGGGAGATAGGTGCATTTCACAATGCAATAAATCCTAACGGTTTTAAGGCATATGATTTCCAAAACTTAGGGAAATGTGAAACACTTCTTTGAGTGGAAATTCCCCACTGACTCTTCCCAAGTAGGTGAGATGACATTGGACACAGATTTACCCCATTTTACCCTATTTTAATGTTCTTTTCCCAAACCCATTCTCATTATTTTGCCCGGTTTCTGCTGGTTCCCCCCCAAACCAACAGAAACCGGGCAGCAGAAGTCATTGACATTCAAATAATTTTTGTAGCATTTGAGATTGAAAAAATGAAAAATGGATAGTAAATAGAGAACTGGAATATTATCTTTTTCTGGAAGACGGTATGGAACACCCCAGAAGAGAGTGTAATATAAAGGTGCTAAATAAGAAAGAAAATATTGTAAGAGGATTGTAGACCATGATGAACGAAGGGACCCAGAGACCAAGACAGCACCTGTGTGCGCTTTTCTCTTCCAAGGATTCGAGGGTGTTCTTTTTGAGGCCAACAGGCCTCATGCAGCCTCGGATGACTATAAATGTGACTCAACAATAAAATAATTCACTTAAAACCTTTTTGCTCATCAGTTTTCAGTATTGTTTGTATTTTTAACATGTGGCCTAAGAAAATCCTCATTCTTCCAGTGAGGCCCAGAGACACCAAAAGGTTGGATGCCCCATGAGCCTTTCCACTTTATTAGGTATGAGAGAGTAAAAGAATTGGACCAGAGGCTTAATTTCTCAATTCCTTCCCCTCTCCTCCTGATACTATGGGTTGAACCCTCAATAAAAGATTACTTAACCATCATCAGAATCCCATGCAAATCTGGTTCAGAGAAGGTAAAGAAAACAATACTGAACACTGACAGAAGGTAACCCACTTCCGCCATGATTACACAGTGGATGTCAGTGGCGGTCTCATTGTTAAGCAAAATATTTGTAACTGGTATGTCTAATTGATAATATGGGTGATTGTGTTATTGCTGACTCTCATTTCCTTTCCTTTCCTTTTATTTTTTTTTTGCCTAAATTTTCTCATATAAAATCTTGTAATAAGAAAAAAATGGTCTATGCTGATGGTCAGTCCTTTAGGGTAATGCTCCTGGCCAAGGCCTTGAGATAGAAAGATGATGTAGAAGAGAAGTGGGTGTCCTGAGTAACAGTGAGGAGCATGGACAAGACAGTGGGCCCTGCAGGTGACCGGTGATATTGGTGGTGACAGTAGGTTTAAACTGTTGCATCACTAAGATGTGTTCATGAGCTGAGATTTTAGAATGGAACCTATGTTTTCTGAGCTTTAACAAGTTTACTTTTCGTATCAGAGGATAGTGCCCTGATATCCCTAAAGTCCTTCTCTCGTGGGCTGTATCTGGTCTCAAACACCATCTGAAAAAGAATCATTTGGTCCCGTGTGGTGGATGACTCTGCCAGCTACCGACACTGCAGGCAAGAGCCAGGACTCTCCATCCAAGTTGAGTTTTGTAGCAGAAAATGTGAAGCCTGAGGAGAAATATTACCGGCTCTCCATATGCACAGAGTTTTGTCCAAACGTCACAACCCACTTGGTGCCACAAGGATACCCTGAGAGTCTGACAAACTGGTTGATTTACCTAGATCACCTCCCAGGGAAAGTTCCCACTCCATTTAGCCCAAGTGCCTGGCTGGCTTAGATGGAGGCTGCCTGCTTTATCCCTACTGGGGATGAGCCGGGGGGCTGTGTGTGGCAGAGGGGAGACTCAGTGACTTGGAAGCATACTCAGTGTCAGGCTCAGACACAGCCTTTTCCTCTATTTTTTCTCAACATAACAAAATACAATGCAAAATAAGCCAGGCAATGAAAGACAAATACCATATGATCTCATCTTTAACAGGAACCTAATCAACAAAACAAACAAACAAGCAAAATATAACCAAAGGCACTGAAACTGAGAACAGGCTGACAGTGATCAGAGGGGAGAAGGGAGGGAATTTCAGGGGAAAAGGGAAAGGGTTTACAGGAACAAGTATAAAGGACACATGGACAATAACAAGATGGGGTGGAAACAGGAGGGAGGTGGGGAGGGCTGGGTAGGGGGGGGGCTGGGATGGGGTAAAAAGCAGAAAACTGTACTTGAACAACAATTAAAATAAAAAATAAAAATAAAAAATACAATGCAATATACAAGTGGTATTTCACAGAATCATATATTAAAACCTATATGATTTTATAGACAAATGACATGCCAACAAAGTTTATATATATAAAACCTGCCCTGGTGAAGACATTAATGTATAGTTTCTCTCTGGTTCTCCTCCGGGATTTGTGGAGTTGTGAGGGGTGGTGTGAGATGGACTGCTTGCATGAGAGAAAGAGAAAACTCATGAGTTGATTCTCCTATGCCTTGGTAAGGTGGAAATAAGAATGTGGCTGTATATACCATGCAAAATAGAAATCACCCATAGTACTGGACTATCTATGTCCAATGTTATATGGCATAGCCCATTATAGCAGATTTTAAAATTTTGTTTTTTGAATGGACACTTCAGCATTCTATTGTTCAAGTTATGGGTATTTGATTTTCAAAATAATTTTCAAACTTGCCATATATGCCCTTACTTTTCTGAGCCTCTTATTTATTTTTTACTATGTGAATAAATTTAAAAACTTGTGATGGGGTTGTTTTAAGGAATCCGTGAGAGAATCTTTGTTAGCTGCCCTACTGAAGCTCACAATTGTAGCTTCTTTAGATTTCTCATTATTTGTTCCTGGGGAATTTTCTCCTGATCCCCAGATGGGCCCAACGCGTGCTCTTTCAGAAAGCACCATGATTCTTAATGTTCTTTAATCAAAAACACATGCCATGGGGCATGAACAAGCCCTTCTATGCTCTATCTTGTTTACTGTTTCTTTCTTCTTGTTGGATTAGAAGCTCTTTGAAAATGGGGATTTTGCTTTGTTTTGTTCTAATACTGGCACATGGTAGACACACAATAAATATATGTTTAATATGTAGATAAAAAGATGTACTTGGATGCAATGTGACGAATGCAATGTAATGGATGTAGGCAGAACGTGCTCCAGGAACTCAAGGGAGGGGTAATAACTCAGCATAGGAGAGTCAGAGCAGGCTTGTATTTCATTTTGGGTTCTGTTCTACTCTAGGACTCAGTCACGCTGTGATTACAAAGAAAGCATCCCTCTTTCCCAAGGACTCATAGTGGAGGAACTGGGAAAGCATTCAGAGCAGACATGGTCCTGCTGTTACGCTGGGCTATTTTCAGTATCCGGGAAGCAGCATGAGCTCACCTTCTGGTTGGAACAGGCTGCCTCAATGATAAGAGAGGAGCCATGATTCCAGATAAGCATGGGGCAAAGTCTGTGAGTGGAGTGAAAGAGAAACACAAAAGCTAAGAAAAATAAATAGATAACAGGACACGTAGAACAGAAGATAGTAGCAAAGGGCCGAAGGGGACATATTTTGTTGTTAATAGAATGAAAATCTTGAATTATGCACATGCATTCCACACACACAAACCAATGAGGTCAAACAGACAGGACATTTCAGTCTAAAAGGCCTATGAATTGCAATTTTCTTAGTGGTGATATGTGAGGCAATCTTACTTTGGTAATTTTTGGCTAGAAAGAGGATTCTACTGGATAGAGTGTGATGCTTAGAAGAAAAGTTCCCATTATGCTCTGTACTGACCTTGGAAGCTGAGACAAGTCACAGAATCAACTGTGGCGTGAAGGCCTCTGAGAAAAATAAAAATGAGCTAGCAGTATAGTCCTTAAAACACTACAAAAAAGGAAACTAGTATTGCTTCCCAAACTGAGCACCATATGAAGGAAGCATAACATAGGCAGATGTAAGCAAGCAGAACATTATTTTCACTATTGTCCCTATGGTAAGGTCCCTCTGAAAAATAATCCAATTATATTAAATGTTTGGGGCT
>PVIA01008832.1:0-67437 GCA_004024845.1 Tonatia bakeri | reverse complement strand
GGGAGGACTTGAATGGGAGTAGGGGGGTGAAAACTGTACTTGAACATTCATTTAAATAAAAAAAAATTGACTTTCATCTTTTATTCTATATACATCTACATTTGAATTTTTTTACTGGCCAAGGCATTACTCTCATTAAATAAATAAATAATATAAAAATGGAGAAAATGTACAGGTAGTCGCTCATTGATTGTCTTAAAAACGAGTGTCAAACAAGTCAGGATATATGCAATACAAAGGTGGCCACTGAGAAGGGGCTCCTGGACTGGCAATGAAGGAAACGGCAGCCAAGAGAGTCCCACTGCAATTTCAAAGACCGAGAGCCAATGAATATTATCTGCAAGCTGTGCACTGGGCTCCATGGGAAGCTACAAGAGGCCTATGCATGTTCCTGTCTGTGAGAACCTGAGAAACTCCTTGGGAAGACAAAGTGAAGAATTTATAATGAAAGATGGAGAATGACAATGGTAGCAATCTGGTGACCATTTATCTGTATAGTTCCGTCAATCCCACAAGAGAGCTGACATTCGTTCTATTTTTGAGAGGAGGAAGCCAGGACTCAGGAAGGTTTAATATCCTGCCCACGGTCACACAGTCATTAAATAGAGGGACCTGTATTCAAACCAGCTCTGTCTGAGGCCAAAACTCATTCTGGTACAAAGATTATTCTGTGCCCCTTAATTAGCAGTTGGTCAGCACATAAGGCCTAGAAGACTAGGGCTACACCCCCCACCCCCACTGGTGGGTGGAAAACAGCTGTCAGTGGGATGATTAAATGAACAAGAGCAAAGACCAAGGAATAATTGGTCATGAGCATATACAGAAAATAGAGATGCATACTTCAAAAAACCTAATTTATGAAAAAGCATACTGCAAAGCTCTGTACATCATAAGAGAAACACAGATCTCAAAGACAATTAAGAGCATCCACTTCCCTTTTAGATGAGGATTTAGATTTGACTCAGAGAAGGTAATTGTTTCATTTAAGCCACACAGCAAAGGAGTTGGAGACCTAGCACTGAAGACAAGCATCCAGAGTGCTGAGGGATCCTTGCACACCACTATAGACAGCCTAGGAGCAGTCAGGGGGTTCCCTTCTCCCAGGCCCAAACCTTCCCTCATTAACCTGAGTCCCTGCTTGCCTAATAACATCATTTCAGTTCTTGACATTTTGCTTAATCACCCTTGTGGTGTTGAGCAGGTGCCCAGCTGAGGCTTCTGATCTCAAAGATGGCTCCTGGCAAAGATGACACGTCGCATTAATGTAAGCTTTTTCATGTGATCTCTTTGAAAAAATAAGAAACACGATCCTGGGTTGTGCTGTTTATATACTGGCATGAACCCCAGAACCATGTATACATATTTCTGTTCTCTTCAGCCTCCTTATAACCCCTCCCATAGCCAAGGTGAGAATCCCTCTCTGGGACAGGAGCTGCACCCTGTGGTCCCAACTGGGTGTCTGAAGCATAATGGAAAAGAGTCCATCCATGTGGCCAATCTGTCCACCAGAATGCTGCCAGCCTGAGTGAAGAAAACCTTTTTGGTGTGGGTATTTCATGAGCTGGTTGGAAGAGGAGTCCCCAAGCCACCTCAGATCCCCAGCTGAAGCAGAGTCCAGAAGGTGTAGCATTCTGGGGTCCCCGCTTTGGGCTTGGGTTTTTTCCCTCCAATATCTACTTACAAACATTGATTCTAAACCCAGAATCAGGCCTCTGAGAGAGTGTAAGGAAAAAGGGTGAGTTCCCAGGTGAGTCCAGCTGGAAGGGGTAGACTATTCCCATTAGAACCTCTGAGGCATGGCCGTCCACAGATGCTTCTGCTTCTTTTTGAGCTTGTTTTATTCTAACCTTGGTTACTCTGTATTCTGTAGCCAGATCCATTTCTTTTGTTCCATTGTGTCCCATATGAATACTGCCATCACCATCAGCATCTTCATCAGCAGCACCATCATTAAAAGTTCTGGCCTTAGAAACTGCAAGATCTGGCCTGGCTCTGTCCTGACTGCCACTCCCTAACTGTGCACCCTTGATCATTTCACATTACTGCTCAGCCTTCTCCAAGGGCTGTTAGAAGCCCATAGCCCCATTCAAAATGCCACTGATTATTAGCTGTCATCTCAGACTTCCAGAACAAAATACTCCAGACTAGGTGGCTAAAACCAGAAATTTGTTTCTTACAATATTAGAGGCTAGAAATCCAAGATGAAGGTGCCAGCTGATTCAGTTTCTGGTGAGAGTCCTCCTCTTGGCCTGCAGAGTGCCACCTTCTCACTGTGTACTCACATGGCAGAGAGATAAAAAGAATGAGTTCTCTGGTGTTCTTTTCTTCTCAGGGCACTAATTCTATCAGATCAAGGCCCCACCCTGATGACCTTATTTAATCTCAGTTATTTCCTCACAGGCCCTATTCCAAATACAGTCACATTGGGTGTTAGGGCTTCCATTTATGAATGTTGAATGGTCACAATTCAGTCCTAACACTGATAAAAGAACCCTGGGGACTCCATTGACCCCTTAGTCTCCAGGAGGACTAGCATCTTCCTCCAGAGGCAGTCAGTGGCCTCCTGAACTCTCCTTTATAGGACCAGACAGTTGTTAGTTCTTGGGCTAGGATTTGCTCAGAATTGGTTGCTTCATGAGCAAAGAGAACCATTGTAGCCCAGACTGGCACCGTTATTTCTCTTCTCCCCCCTCACCCTCCCCACCAGCTTCATCCTTGGGAAGAACAGCATGGGACAACCCCGAGTCCCCACCATTCCCTGCCCCAGAACATTCTTGCCTGGGTCAGAGCCCAGATCACTGCCCTCATGCCAGGTCCTGAGTCTGGCTGCCCTTTCCACCTGCACCCCAATTCAACAATTGGAGCACCTGCTCCAGTGTTCAACATTGAGCACCTGCTGTGTGCACAAGCCTGTCACAGACTGCATGATTCCTGGTCTCTGGCTGTGGTTTGAGCTGATGGCCCTCCCTACCTGAGCCTGGAGTGACTCTTGCTGGGGAAGTGAATGAGGGGAGGCGGAGGCTTCAGGACATCCCCCACCCAACTCCCAGAAGCCCCCAGTCCAGTTCCACTGTTAGAGCTTGAAACATCAACTCACCTCATGGGTGGAGGAAATGGGCTGGGTGAGGTTCGCCCCCAGCCACTCTCCCTCTCTGACTAGCTAAAGTTTAGCATCTTAAGGGAGAGTCTGCCCTGCCACTAATTCCTAACAAGGACACTAATTTCCAAATATTTACTTGATAAATTAAAAAATAAAACAACTCAAAGCTGAGTAATTAAAATACCCCTGCTTGGATTTACAAGATTAAGATTTGGAGATGAAACTATTCCTCCTCCCTTTCCATCTCCCCAAACGATGACATTGGCCTTGTCTTCTGAGCAGGGGCACAAAAGTCCTACATGTGACTCATGGCTTCTCTCATGCATCCTACTTCCTGTCCAGATCATGAAGCTTCCAGCCTGTGGGGTGCACTCACTCATTCACCTCTTCCTTCAGTCATTCATTCTCTCGATGAGCACCTGCTGTGAGATGCCAGGCCCAACAGGCAGTGGTGAACTGAACAAGCATGGCCCTGCCTTGAGGTACTCCCAGTTCTGCTCTGTGACCATGCTGCCTCAGAACCCAGGAACTCAGGGCTGCCAGAGGTGAGGGACCCTCCAGCCCTCCTGACAACCAACTTGGGGCCTTTCCCCTTATCCCTGTCTCTCACTTCCCACCCCCAACCCCAAAAGCAATTTCTTTGTGGTCCTGGCAGAAAGTGTCAACATCTTCCATGCATCCAAGTGTAACTTCCTTACAGTCAGCTCTTCTCCTTGAGCTGGCAACCCACAGTGGCTGACTGAAGGAGACAGACCCCAGGAGGCATTTCATATGACAGGAGCACTCAGGGTCTGCCTCCTTGATCTATTGTCAGCTCCACCAGATCTGGGACTTTGGCCTTTCTGTGGGGTAGGAGAAAAATAGACATACATTTGAACTACCACCCTGCCCTTATTCATTATGTACCTTGTAAAATAAGATAACAGTTACTCTGCCAATAGGGTAGTCTTGGACATTAAATGACATAATCAACATAAAGCACTAAGTACCAAGCCTGGTACATGCCAAGATAATGTGAGTGCTCAGATAATGTGTGGGTTTTTCTGCCTCAGGTACATGACCCATGGGCCAAGCACAGACTTGAGCATTCAGCAAGCACTCAGTACTGACTGAGTGGTCAGTGTGGGCTATGATAGGTCTACAAGCCAAGTTGGCTGCAGCAGTTTTTGGGAAGATGCTTTCCAGGAAAGCTGCCTTCCTTGGTCTTCTCTCTGGGACACTTTCTGCACACCAGAGCTCCTAGGACAGACAGCAAGAGCACCACTGGGCCTCTGGAAGCCTGGTGGAAACTGTATTCTCTTCACCTGTGGCCCCAGTCAGATTTTGGCTCTGTCCCTGCCTACACTCCCTTGGCTGAGCAAATCATCAAGCAATCAAGGGAGCAGGGTAGGGCTTTGATCTTCTTCATCTCAGACCTCCCTATTTCCCTCCCAGCCCTTCCTTGACCCTTCAATCCCATTTCTCCCCTGCTTCCATGAAATGACTTTCCCCCTCCAGCCCCATGAGGCTAGGAGTGGGTGATTATTATGTTTTAAATCCAAAGGCAACCCAGGGAAGTAAGTACCTGAAGCCACAGAGCCCACACAGTCCCACCCATGGCACAGACCAGAGAAAGTCAGTGCTGCTAGAGAAGGGTTGGTTCAGTCTGGTGGTCAAATAGCCCAGGATGGTGGAGGCAGGGGCTGGGAACCAGATGTGTCAATGAATATGGTTTCATGGGGTGATGAAAGGCCACAGGAAGAAAGCAGCACCAAGGTGGCCCCTTCAGAAGATCTCTCTGCTGTGAGCCAGACAACTAAAAGGGGAAGCATTGATGTCCAGCTTGGTTTTTTTAGTGTGAACCCAGGTCCAAAAGAGGCAATCACAAACCATGGGTCACTGGTAGCTCCAAACAGACACTGGGAAAGAGAAAGAAAGTGGGAACCAAGAGGATCCAAGATGGCTGCAGACTAGATGGAAGCTACACTCACCTCCCCCCAAGGCCAAACTAATTACAACTAAATTATAGAACAATCATCCCAAAAACCAACTGAAGAGAAGTCTTATAACCAAGGATTTACAGAAGACATAACAGAGATGGTAGGAAGGGTAGAGACACCAAAAGGGTTGGCCCTGCTTCTGTGGGAAGCAGCTGATGTTCCAAGGAGATATCTCATATGTGGGGGTAGAGTTCTGCTGATAAGCATGTAGTCTCAACCCCAAGCCAAACTCCCCATTCCAGAGCACCAGAGCCAAGAAGAGGCAACCTTATAACATCTGGCTGTGAAAATTAGTGTAGTTTCTATCTGCCAGGGAGAGTCAGAGGCCACTGGAGATGCAGGCACACTTTTAAAGGGCCAATGCACAGAGTTTCTTTTACAGTCACTCACTCTGAGCTCTGGTGGAGGGAGGGCAGAGAAGCCTAGATTTGCATGAGAAGAGTCTGGGGTTTGAGGTTCCGGGAAGAGAGCTGAAGGGATGTACAGCAGCCAGGATTTCTGTGGTGAGTAATTCTACAGCACCACAGACACTATCTTTCTTGGGTGGAGCACTCCCTTCAGTGTGGCATCAGCCTGGGTGAAAGCAATAGCTGCACTCCCTAGTCTCCCTGTCAATTCACCCTGTGGAGCTTATATTCTGCTTAGAAGTAAAGCCAGGCACTCTTTTAGTGACTGAGCCTAACAGGCAACTGGCAGGTGGAAGCAGGGAGAGGTAATATTGTCTAGGTGCCTTGGGATTTTTCTGACCTGCTCCCGGGCCTGGTGCTGGTAAAAGTCAGCATTGATGTCCAGCTTGGTTTTTTTAGTGTGAACCCAGGTCCAAAAGAGGCAATCACAAACCGTGGGTCACTGGTAGCTCCAAACAGACACTGGGAGTGTCTGACATAGTCTGCACCAGAGTTCCTCCTAAGATGACAATAACCAATACACCCAATGGCCAGGTTCAAACAAAAACAAAGAAAATTCCAATAAGCCCCACAAGCAGTATATTCAAAGGGAGATATTGACAAGCAGCAAACCCTGCTGAACTGAAATCAGCTTTATGGAGTCAGCACCTACACAGCAGCCCACATGCTGTAGTTGAGGTTGAGCCTCACAACCAGCCAGCCTGAGAATGCACAAAGGAACCAATAGTCATCAAGACTATATTACAAGAAGAGAGCCCATGTAATCTATACAAGGGATATTCTGGAGCACCCAGCTCAGGTAATGCACCACTGGACCCCACAGGACACCTACTACATAAGGCCACACCATGAATGCTGAGAGTCAAAGTAAAGTTTTCTAATATGTAGAAACAACTACAAAGAGGCAACCAAAATGGGGAAATGAAGAATCAGTCCCCACATGAGAAATCTCCAGAATGAGAGAGATCTCCAGAAGAAGAACTAAATGAAATGGGGGTGAGAATTTATCAGATATAAAATTTGAAGTAATGGCTATCAGGATGCTAAACAGCATGAAAAAAGACATAGAAACTATAAAATAACCAGTTAGAAATTAAGAATACAATATCTGAAATAAAGAATACACTGGAAAAAATAAACAGTAGGTTGGATAAAGCAGAGGATCAAATCAGCGATTTGGAAGACGAGGTAGAAAAAAATACCCAATCAGAGCAGCAATAAGAAAAAAAAAAAATTTAGCCGTGATTGGTGTGGCTCAGTTGGTTGGGTGTAGTTCAGGGAAATTAAAGATCACTGATTCAATTCCCTATCAGGATACATGCCTGGGTTGCAGGTCCAGTCCCTGAAACATATGAGGGTAAGCCAATCAATGTTTCTCTCTCCCTTTTTCTCCTACCCTTACCATCTCTCTAAAAATAAATAAATAAATCATTTTTAAAAAAGAATTTAAAAAAATGAAGGTAGTTTAATGGACTTTGGGGGCAATATGAATCAAAACAACGTCCACATTATGGACTACTAGAAGGATAAGAGAGAGGGCAAGGAATCAAGAACCTATTTTAAAAAAACAATGACTGAAAACTTTCTTAATCAGATGGGGGAAAAAGGCACACAAGTCCAGAAAGCACAGGGAGTTCCAAACAAGATGGAGGGAGACCCACACCAAGAAACATCATAATGAAAATGGCAAAGGCTAAAAGGCAAAGAGAATTTTAAAAGTCACCAAAGAAAAACAGGCAATTACCAACAAAGAAGCTCCCTTAAGACTGTTAGCTGATTTCTTAACAGAAATATTTCAGGCCAGAAGGGATTGGCAGGAAATATTTAAAGTGATGAAAAGCAAGGACCTACAACCAAGACTAGTTCACCCAGCAAGGCTATCATTTAAAATTGAAAGAGAAATAGAGTTTTACAGACAAGAAAAAGGTAAAGGAGTTTGTTACCACCAAAAGCAGTGTTATAAGAAATGTTAAAAAGCTTGCTTGAAGAGGAAGAAGAAAATGTCCCAGCCAGTGTGGCTCAGTTAGTTGAAGTGTCATCCTATAACTGAAAGGTTGTGAGTTTGATTCCCAGTCATGGCACATACCTCGGTTGTAGGTTCAATCCCTGTTCTGAACATGTATGATCTCCAGGTCAGAAGCATATGGGAGGTAACCAATTGACATTTCTCTCTCTTCTTTGCTCTCTACCTTCTTTTTTCTCTAAAAGCAATAAAACAAAATGTCCTCAGGTGAGGAATAAAAAAATGAAAGAGAATAAGGAGGGAGAGAGGGAAATGAAGAGAAAGAGAAGAAGAAGAAACAGAGAAATATTGTTAAAGGGATAAAATGACAATAAATTCATACTGAACAATAATCACCTTAAATGTAAATGGTTTTAATGCTCAAATCAAAAAACCTAGGATAGTTGAATGAATAAGAAAACAAGACCTATACATATGCTGTCTCCAAGAGACCCACCTCAGATCAAAAGGTACACACAGATGAAAAGTAAAGTGATAAAGAAAGATATTTCATGCAAATTGAAAGGAAAAATGCTGGGTTAGCATTACTTATATCTGACAAAATAGATTTTAAAACAAAGACTATAGTAAGAGACAAACAAGGACACTACATAGTGAAAAAGGGAGTGATCCAACCTAAGAATATAACCCTTGTAAAATTTATGTACCTATGTAAACATAAGAGCACCTAAATATGTAAAATAACTCTTAATGTACTTAAAGGAAGAGTTTGACAGTACCACAGTAAAATTAGGAAATTTCAACACTGCGTTGACATCAATGGGTGGATCTTCCAGACAGAAAATCAACAAGGAAATGGTGGCCTTAAATGATACAATAAATTAGAAGGATTTAATTGATATCTTCAAAGCATTTCACCACAAAGCAGTAGAACATAACATTGTTTTGAAGTACACATGGAACCTTTACTAAAATAGACCACATTCTGGACACAGAACAAGTCTCAATAATTTTTAAAAAATTGAAATCATATTGATCATTCCTTCTTACCATAATGGTATGGAACTGGAAATCAATCACAAGAAAAAAACACTAAAAAACACACACAAGACATGGAGGCTAAATAACATGTTACTAAACAATAAATGGGTTAACAATGAGATCAATAAATGAATAAAAGATACCTTCAAAAGATACAAATGAAAATGAGAACACAACAGTCCCAAATCCATGGACACAGAGAAAGGAGTCCAAAGAGGGAAATACATAGAATTAGAGGTGTGTCTCAAAAAAAACAAGAAAAAATCTCAAATAAACAATCTAATTTTATACTTAAATAAACTTGAAAAAGAACAACAAACAAAGCCCAAATTGAATATAAGGAAGGAAATAAAAATATCACAGCAGAAAAAACAAAATAGAGTCTAAAAATATTATGCAAAAGATCAATACAACCAAGAGCTGGTTCTTTGAAAGGATAAACAAGATTGGCAAGCCTTTAACCAGATTCATCTAGAAAAAAAGAAAAAGGACTCAAATAAACAAAAGCAGAAATGAAAGATCAGAAATATTAACTGATACCAAAAAAATACAAAGGATTTTAAGAAATATCATGAACATAGCAGCACAATTTACAATAGCTAAGTGCTGGAAGCAACCTAGATGCCCATCAGTAAATGAATGGATGAAAAAACTATGGTACATTTACACAATGGAATTCTATGCAACAGAAAGAGAGAAGGAGCTCCTACCCTTTGCAACAGAATGGATGGAGCTGGAAAGCATTACGCTAAGTGAAATAAGCCAGGCAGTGAAAGACAAATACCATATGATCTCACCTTTAACAGGAACCTAAACAACAAAACAAAGAAACAAGCAAAATATAGTCAAAGACACTGTAATAGATGACAGGCAGAAAGTGACCAGAGGAGAGAGAAGAGGGAATTTCAGGGGGAAAGGGGAAGGGTTTACAGGAACAAAGTTAAAGGACACATGGATAAAAACTAGGGGGAGGGTGGCAATGGGAGGGAAGTTGGGAGGGAGAGGTGGGTGGGCTGGATTGGGAGTAAAGGGAGAAAACTGTACTTGAACAATGATTAAAATAAAATTAAAAAAGAAATATCATGAACAAGTATATGTCAACAAATTGGACAATCTGGATGAAATTGATAAATTTCTAGAAATATACAATCTTCTAAAATTGAATCAGAAAGAATCAGATCATCTGAACAGAGAAATTACACCAGTATTATCCGAATTCCAAAACAAAATAACAACAGGACAAAGAAAGAAAATTATTGGCCAATATCCCTCAGAATGTAGATGATAAAATCCTCAACAAAATATTAGCAAACTGGATCCAGCAATATATTAAAAAGATCATATACCATAATAAAGTGGGATTTATTTCAGGGATTCAAAGTTGGTACAATGTTCACAAATCAATAAACATGATACATCATATAAATAAAACAAAGGATAAAACCACATGATCATATCAATAGATGCAGAGAATGCATTTGATAAAATCCAATGCCCATTTATGATTAAAAAAAACTGTGACGCAGGAATAGATGGAACATAAAGGCCGTATATGACAAACCCAGAGCCAACATCATACTCAATGGGCAAACAATAAAAGCATTTCCCTTAAGATCAGGAACAAGACAGGCATGTCCACTTTTGCCATTCTTATTCCACAGAGTACTGGAAGTCCTAGCCACAGCAATCAGACAACAAGAAGAAATAAATGGCATTCAAATAGGAAAAAGTAAAACTGTCATTATTTACTGATGACAGGATACTCTATGTAGAGAACCCCAAAGATTCCACCAAAAAAACTACTAGTACCAATAATGAATTCAGGTCAGTAAAATAGCAGGATACAAAATAAATATCCAGAAATCAGTTGCATTTTTATACACCAATAGTGAACTATCAGAAAGGGAGACTAAAAAACCAATCCCATTCACAATTGTTGAGAAGAAAGAAAAAGAAAAGAATAAAATACCTTGGAATGAATTTAACCAAGGATGTAAAAACCTGTGCCCAGAAAATTATGGCACTGATGAAAGAAACTGAGGAAGATAAAAATAAGTGAAAGCATATACTGTGCTCACAGATTAGAAGAATTAACATCATTAAAATGCCCATATTACCCAAAGTAATCTATAGTTTCAATAAAATTCCTATCAAGATACCAATAACATATTTCACAGAACTAGAACAAATATTTCAAAAATTTATATGGAACCACAAATGACCCTGAATAGTCACAGGAATCTTGAGAAAGAAGAACAAAGTTGGAGGAATCATGCTACCTGAAAGCAAACTATACTACAAGGCCATGGTACTCAAAACAGCATGATACTGGTATAAAAACAGACATATAGATTAATAGAACAAAATTGAGATCCCAGAAATAAACTCATGCTTTTATAGTTAATTAATATTTGTTAAAGGAGGCAATTGACAAATATTAATAGAAAAATATTAGTTGAAAATATTAATTTTAAAAAGAGGGTAAAGATAGTCAATTCAATAAGTGGTTTGGGGAACACTGGACAGATACATGCAACAAAAAGAAACTAGACCACCTTCTTCCACCATACATAGGGATAAGCTCAAAATGGATTAAAGACTTAAATGTTAGTCTCAAAAATGAATAAAAATATAAAAATCCTAGAAGAAAACACTCAGTAAAATCTCTGACATTTTTAAGTATATTTTATTGATTATGCTATTACAGTTTTCCCAATTTTTCCCCCTTTTATCCCTCACTCAACCCTGTACCCCCCCAACCCTCCAGCATCCCCCCAACTTAGTTCATGATCATGGGTTGTGCATATAAGTTCTTTGAGTCCTCTGTTTGCTATACCATTTTTTACCTCTCCCATCTATTTAATGCCTACCGATTATGTTTCTTCTTCCCTGTACCTTTTCCTCTCCATTCCTCCCTTCCTCCTTCCCACTGAAAACCCTCCATGTGATCTCCATTTCTCTGATTCTGTTCCTGTTCTAGTTGTTTGCTTAGCTTTTGTTTTCACTGTTTTTCTTCCTTTCATTTTTTTAGTTTCATTTGTTGATAGTTGTGAGTTTGTTGTTGTTTTGTTCTTCATATTTTTGCCTCCCTTTTCTTAGATAAGTCCTTTTAACATTTCATATATTAATGGCATGGTGATGATGAACTCCTTTAACTTTACCTTATCTGGGAAGCACTTTATCTGGCCTTCCATTCTAAATGATAGCTTTGCTGGGTAGAGCAATCTTGTATATAGGTCCTTACCTTTCATGACTTCAAATACTTCTTGCCAGCCCCTTCTTGCCTGTAAGGTTTCTTTTGAAAAAATCAGCTGACAGCCTTATTGGCACTCCTTTGTGGGTAACTCTTTCCTTTCCTCTTGCTGCTTTTAAGATTCTCTTTTTGTCTTTAGTCTTGGGTAACTTAATGATGATGTGCCTTGACTTGTTCCTCTTTGGGACTCTCTATCCTGAAAGTCTACTTCCTTTGGCAGATTGGGGAAGTTTTCCTTCAGTATTTGGTCAAATAAGTTTAAATTTCTTGCTCTTGTTTTTCTCCTTCTGGGACCCCTATAATTCAGATATTGGAACATTTCAGGTTGTCCCAGAGGTTTGTAAGGCTCTCTTCACTTTTTTGAATTCTTGTTTCTTCATTCTGTTCCAGCTGGATGTTTATTTTTTCCTTTTGTTCCAAATCATTGATTTGAGTCCTGGTTTCCTTCCTGTCACTGTTGGTTCCCTGAATGTTTTGCTTTATTTCATTTTTGGGTATCTTTCATCTGTTCTTTCACTTTTTGACCAAGCTGAATCAGTTCTGTGTGCCTTTTGATTACCAGGACTTTAAATTCTCCATCAGATAGGCTGCCTGTATCCTCATCACTTAGCTCTCTTTTTGGAGTTTTGCTCTGTTCTTTTGTTTTGACCCTATTTCTTTGTTCGTGGCCCCCTGTAAAATTGTAAGGGGGTGGGGCCTTAGGTATTCACTCAGGCAGGGCAAACCTCCTTGCTGTGCTGTGGCACTGCCTGTGGGGAAAGGGCCAGAGTGGGAAAAGCACAGCTCACCTGCTAGTCTCTAGTGCACTTTTCAATGAACTGTCATGTGAGACTGGGCGCTTCCCCCACCACAGCAACCATGGTAGTCCACAGCCGCCTCTGAGTCTCAGTTTCCCCTTAAATTAGCCCCTCCTGCACAGCCTGCCACCTCATTGCAGCCAGCCCCGCCCCATGGTCTGCCGCCTCACCACAGTTTTCTCTGCTGCCTTACTGGTCTGGTTGTTCTGTTCCACTGTTCCTTTAATTCCATAGTTGTCAGAGTTCCATGCAGTTTGACTTTCTGGCACTTCTGCTTGTTTACTTATTTTAGATTGGTTGTTATCCTCCTTTTGGTTGTGTGAGGAAGAGAAGTGTTTCTACCTACACCTCCATCTTGGCCAGAACTCCTGACATTTCTCATAGCAATATTTTTTTCTGATATATCTCCTTTGGCAAGGGAAACAGAAAAAATAACAAATGGGGCCACATCAAACTAAAAAGTTTTTGCAAAGTGAAGGAAACAATCATCAAAACAAAAAGACAACCCATTGAATGTGAGAACACATTTGCCGGTATGTGTGATAAGGGGTTAATATCCAAAATTTAAGGAAAACTTATAAAACTCACCACCAAAACTATAAACAATCCAATTAAAAAATGGGCAAAAGACTTGAATAGACACTTCTCCGAAGAGGACATACAAATGGCTAATAGACATATGAAAAGACGATCAATGTCACTAATCATCAGAAAAATGCAAATTAAAACCACAATGAGATATCACCTCACACCTGTCAGAATGGTTGTCATCAATAAATCAACAAACAACAAGTTTGGCAAGGGTGTAGAGAAAAGAGAACCCTTGTACACTAGTGGTGGGCATGCAGATTGGTACAGTCATTGTGGAAAGCAGTACGGAGTTACCTCAAAAAATTAAAAATGGACCTGTCTTACAACCTCTCAATTCTACTTCTGGGAATTTATCCAAAGAAACCTGAAACATATTCAAAAGAACATATGCACCCCTATGTTCATTGCAGCATTATTTATAACAGCCAGGATTTGGAAGCAGCCCAGGAGCCTATAAGTAGATGAGCAGGTTAAAAAGCTGTGGTACATTTATACAATGGAATACTATTCTGCCATAAAAAAGGAAACCTTACCCCTTGCAACAGCATGGATGGACCTGGAGAACATTATGCTAAGTGAAATAAGCCATCCAGAGACAGACAAGTACCATATGATTTCTCAGTCACATGTAGTAACTGTCGGGGTTAGGCGAGTGTTCTGGGGAAGTGGAGGGATTGAGCAAAAAAGAGAAAGAACTCATGGACATAGACAACAGTGTGGTGACTGCTGGAGGAAGAGGTGGGGAGCTGGAGTGGGGAGGGTATGAGGAATAAATGGTGATGCACAGAGACTTGACTTGGAGTGGTGAACACACAATACAGTGTACAGCTGATGTGTTGTGGAACTGTGCACCTGAAACCTGTATAACTAATAAATTAAATTAAAAAACAAAAGAAAGTCAGAGCCACTAGTCAGGTTTGAGTGAGAGAAGATTGGGGAGCTAAGAGATGGCTTTGGGGAGGGAGAAAACCAGTGGTATCAGGCAGTCTACAAGAAGAACCCACAGAATTGAGGATATTAGAAGGGAAGGCTCAAAGCTGCAGTGGCTGGACATTGAGGCAGCTGAGGAGCAGGGAGTGAGAGCCGACGGGGTTTGGTGAGAGAAAGAAGTAGTGCTGGGCTCTTTTACCTCCCCAAAAGCAGTATCATTTTCATAGTGTCTCACTTTTCTCCAGTGAACATATAGAACTTTAATGAGCCAGAAAAAAATCACAAAAGCCATTTTTATTATAGAAAAATAAAGGACATCTTTGCCCCTTATTTACTTATACAAGGGGAGACCCCTAGAAAAAAAGGATTATCTTCTAGAGAGCTGAGCTCTTGTAGTACAGGCTTCCCCACGCAGTGAGTGTTCTAGGAACCCATCTGTATCAGTGTATCATTTGGTGGTATTGTGAGAGGCTGTGTTCGGCTTCAGTGAAATTTTTTTTGAAGACTCTTTTAATACATTTGCCCATTTCACGGTGGGTGATTTACAAGCTCACCTGCCCACACCACTCAGAGTGTTCAGCAGTTTCTGACCAAAAATGACATTACCCTCATGCCCCACCCTCCCTATTCACCTGATCTCACCCCACCAACTTTTTTTGTTTACCTGGATGAAAAAAGTCCTCAAAGGGAAATGTTTTGCAGATGTGAAGAGGAGGTAAAAAAAAATCAGCAGAAGCACAAAAAGGCATCAAAATTGATGAGTTCAAAAACTGTTTTGAGCAGTGGGAAAAATGTCTCACTAGGTCTATTGCAACAAATGGAGAGTACTTTGAAGGTGACTGAAGTTGAAACATGTAACAATGAATACACAATTTTTTTCAAGTTCTGCAATTGCAGGCATTTATTTATTTTTATTTTTTAAATTATTTAATCGTTGCTCAATTACATTTGTCTGCATTCACCCCCACCACTACCTCCCACCAAGCCAAACCCACCTCCTTCCCTTGCTTTCACCACCCTCTTAGTTTTGTCCAAGTGTCCCTTATAGTTGTTCCTTGATACACAATTTTTTATGAATAAATTCTGCAGGATTGGGGTCCCCCTTCATATGTATTATCTAGAAAATGTCAGATACTAAGAAAAAATCCCCATAGAATTATAGGAAAAAACAGCAGGTTGAAAATATGTTTTATCTAATTTGTAACTAAAATATGCAAGTAAATACCTGGAAGGTACCAGGAGCAGAGTTGAGGAGTTCAGGCCTCTTTCTTCCCCATGGTGGATCTGCAGCAGGCTCAGACAAGCCATAGGTGTCCTCACCTGTTCTGCCAGATGGTTGGAAGTCACTGAGCCATGTTTCATTGAATGTAAGTCACAGCCCCAGCTGTGGCCAGCTGGGTATGAGCCCAGCCTGTGACTGGAGGTAGGCAGGAGGGGAGGGGTGGAGGAAGTTATAGGTTCAGCATGGGGTCACCCTTTCCAGGTGGTGAAGGACATGCACAATGTCTCAGTTCAGTCAGCACTGCAACTTGGACAACACTATGGACTATGGAGGCAAGAACCAAGCCACAGGGCTAGCAGGGGAAGAACTCCTGGTCTGGCTTTAAGAACAAGGGGATGGTAATTCCCTGGCAATAGTGACTGGTTTAGGACTAAGGCACTAAGGAGTTAGTGTGTGTAGAATGAGACTGGGGAAAAATATAATGTCAGTGGTTTGGCTTGAGTAGCATGTGGGGTGTGTGGCGAACTGGGAGAAAAGGGCCCCAGGGACCAGCAGGGGCAATCACGAGGACCTGGTGCCAGCTCAAAGCCTCAGGCAACCCAAGTAAAAGGGAGCCAGGATGAAGTTTACAGGACAGAGAGGGAGTGAGAGGAACATGAGTGGTTTTGTATTTGTGAAAGATCATGGGCCACGGTCCTGAGCAGTTTTTTTAGCCACAGTGTCATGACCCACCTGGATTTACCAGATGGTTAAGATGAGTTGGGTGTGAGTACTAGTTTCCTATGGCTGCTGTAACAAATTACCACAAAATCAGTGGCTTTTAATAACCAAACTCATTCTGTTACAGTTCTGAGGACCAGACATCTGAATTGAGTCTTGCTGGGGCTAGGGCCAGGGGCTAAAATCAAGGTGTCAGCGGGATTGATTTGTTTCTTTGGAGGATTCAGGGGAGTATCTGTTCCTGGTCTCTTCCAGCTGCCGGAAGCTGCCTGTGTTCCTTGGCTTGCAGCTGCATCACTCTCATCTCTGCCTCCGTGATAACATGGCCTTTTCCTCTTCTGTCTCAAAATTCCCTCTGCCTCACTTTTTTAAGGACCTTTGAGATTACATTGGACCCTGGATCATCCAGGGTAATCTCCCCCCTCTCAAAGTCCTTAATTTAATCTCATCTGCAGAATTCCTTTTCCCATATAAAGCAACTTTCACAGGTTCTGGATTCCAAGACACTAGGCTGTGGATATCTTTGGTGCATTATTCAACCAACCACAGCGCATCTATCAAGTACCAACTGAGTGCCAGGCCCCGGGCTGGGGATTCAGCAGTGAACAGGCAGGCACAGTGCCTGACCTCAGGGAGTCTCAGAGCTGATGCAAGACCCTGAGTCTGCCTTGTGTGTGTGGGTGTGTGATGGGGTGGGGGTATGTCCGTGACCACCCCACCAGATGTTTCCTTGCACACCTTTGTTGATGGCATGCCATTCACATGCACTGGAGAGGAAGAGTAGGTTGTGGGTGTGAGTGAGAAGTTTGGAGTAGGGGGAATAGTCAATATATTTAGGAACCCACTGGCATTGACACTGACCAGTCAGAAGAGACTTTCTCAAAGATTCTAACCGGGCCAGTGGTTGACCCTTCAGTAGCTGTCACATGGGGAGGTCCAAGGGTCCCAGAGGAGAGATCAGGCCAGCTGGGGTGCCTCAGGGCAATGGCTGTTTATTAATCAATATTAAAGCTCTTAATATGTATTTAAATAAAATATGTAAAAATATACAAATAAAATATGTAAGTATTTTAACCCACAATTATGCCCTACTTGTCTACTAGCTGGCCATCAGCTCTGGGTGAGGGGGTTCAGGAGTTTGTTTTGAACTTGGTATAATTGAGGTGGCAGTTCAACAGCTGAGTGGAGCTGGGCAGGAACCTGAGAATAGAGGTTTCCAGAGTCGGGTGTGGGTGGGGAATATGTATAGCGAAGAGGTTTGCAACCCTGCCCCATCCCACCATCCTAATACCTGGAAGAGTACGGCATTGAAGCTGATCTTCTTAGGCACTGATGGAATGTTCCTCATCAATTCCATCCTCTTCCTTTTTTTCCTCTTAATTTTCCCCTAAGCATTTTTGTATGTTTCTTAAAGCCCTTTTATTATGTAATAAAATGTACCATCATATGCCTGCATTTACTGGAGCCAGCTCCCAGGACTGCAACTCTGCCCACTCCTGGACAAGTCCTTTGTCCCTCACTTTGACTCTCTGAAGCCAAGGGGGCCTTAGCCCTAGGCCCAGCCACTCTCGGGGCGAGAAAAGTGGGGAGATTTCCATCATCTCCCATTCCAGCACAGAGCTGAGCACTTGGCAGGGAGAAGAAAGGAATGTGAATTCCAGGCTGACTTCCCCTGGAAGGAGTGACAGAAATGTCAAGCTTCATGAGATAAGTAAAACCAGGAAGTTTCCAACCACTTTGTTACTTGGTAAACTGAGACCCATAGCTCTGGATATGACCAAGTACCACAGACTGTCTATAATGAAGGTTGATCTTCTGGGTCATGTTAGATGCAATCTGCATGTTTGCCATTTCAGATGCAACCTCTACATTTGCTGATGCTCTGCATTCACTCTAAAGTACACCTGAGTGTACCATGGGCAAGGCCACCTGTCAGAGCCTGAGTTCTCTACACACTCCACTTCCTCTACCATCAACCACCGCTGCAGTGGACAGAGTCCCAGACTGTCTTTCAGCTCTGAGTAAAGCTCTCACATACATTGATAGGGCCTTTGTCCCAGTGGCCAGTTGGTAAAAGCCCAAGAGCCTATGTCCCCAGCACACTGTGAATTAGCTTCTGTAGAGAGAGATCATCCTGGATCCAAGGACAAGGCCATGTGTCTGGGGGCACTCAGCACACATTCACTCAGCAGACATTTACCAAATGCAACAAGACAGGAAATGAGGTGCACCAGCAAACAAAGTCCCTGCCCTCCTGGAACTTACTTCCTGGTGGGGAAGACAGATACTACACAAGTGAAGAGATAGCAGTGTAAGGCTAAATGCTGTAAAGAAAACTAAAGCTGAAGAGGAGAATGAGGCAAAGGGATGTGCTGCATAAGTGGGAGGTCAGAGATGGCCTTTCTGAGAAGGGGACATTTCAGTGGAGACCTGAATAAAGTAAGGGAAAGAGCTGTGCTGATACCTGTGAGAAAAGCATTTCAGACAGAGAAACAGCAAGGGCAAAGGCCATGAACAGGAGAATGCTTGGCTAGCTACAGGATGTCAGGGAGGCCAGTGTGCCCAGCAACTATGAATGAGGACAGGAGGCCACAGAGGGGTGATGCCAGATGGCAGTGATAATGCAATGGGTGAGTGAATGAGTGGATAAGTAAAGGAAGCCTCAGGAGAACAAAACTAAATTCAGGCCTTGGGTCATCTATATGACCTTGAGTGAGTCACTCTTAACCCTCTATTTCCCATTCCCCACATATAAAATCATTATAGGTGCCCAACTCATTAAACCGAGAATTATAACCAAAAAAGCATGGGCTAAAAGTTAAGAGGACTTGATCTGGAGTCAAGTTCTATCATTTTCTAGCTGAGTGACCTTGGGGAGGCCATTTTACCTCTCTGAGCCTCAGTTTTCTTATCTGTAAAAGGGGAGTCACAGTGACTGTCCTGCCAATCTCAAAGGATTGTAGTCTCGATCAAATTACATGATCAATGGGGAAATGGTTTGTAAATGTCACGAGTCATACAAACAGAGGAGCTTGTTGAATACCTCACCCAGGTTTCCCCCAGAGGCCTTGGGACAGAAGCTCTCACTCCTGGTCAGCTCTTCCTGGGCAGTTCTTTCTTTTCTCACTCTCTGTATTCTCTGTTTCCTATGTGTTCCTCAGCCCATGTCCTGCATCATTCACAGAGTACCCAACTCACCCTATAGAAAATGGGGTGCTCACTCTTTAAGGGAGAATGAAATCATCTTGCCTTTCTCCCTCCACCCTCTCTTCACACTGTGTCCTGAAAGATCTTCCAGCACGGACACCTGACCTGACATCTCCCCTGCTTACAACACTTCCCTGGCTCCCCATGCCTTCAGAAGAACACCTCAGCTCCCTTTCATGTCACACAAGCCATATGGCCCCTCGATGAACTCCTCGGCCTCCCTCTTGCTAGTATATGGCTACAAAAAAACTAGTTTTAATTTTTCTAGACAGTACCCAGCCTTATGCATCCACACCTTTGTATATGCCCTGTCCTTTGCCTGGAATGTGCTCTCCCATGCTGCCAACTCCTACCCAGCACTCCAGAAAACTCCTGCAAAACCCAGTATAGATGTCTCTTTGGAAGGCAAGACTTCCTGGATCACATGTTCTTTCCTTCACAGACGGCATTAGCCCTTCCCTCTGCTGTGCTGCCCTAGATCTTGTACGTGCTTCTCTCATTGTCCTTATACCATGATGCCCTATGATGTGTCTATACCTCTACCAGACCATGTATGAACTCCTAGGTCATCTCTGCCACACCACCACCTACTAGGGGACCTAGCACATAGTAGGTAGCCATGAAACTCTTATTGAGAGGAAATGAAATCACCTTGTGGGAGACAGTGCCTCCACCCTGGAACTCAAAGTAATTTAGAGTGATCTCGCCAAATTGGGCAGGTGTGCAAAGGCTGTCTCTTCCATCTTGCTGAACATGACAGCTCTGAAGTGAAAAGAAGGCCAGGAATCTACTTTCTGAACTCAGTGAATATTACAAATTATCACATTAGGGCAAGAGGCATTTTAGAGGCACTCCTATCGACCCAGGAAAGAAAAGCTCCAAATTTAGTGTCCCCAAAACTGAGGCTGCTGAATTTGTAGCTTCACAAATGGCCCAAGTTGGGTAGGAAGCTGAATTCAATTTGCATGTCAGAGGAGCGTTATCTGGTACCTGATGTAAGACTAATTTTATTATTAAATTATCAACAGTGATTTACTGAGAAATACGGTACTGCCGGGAGTTATTTTTAACCTCCTGCCTCAGCCTCACTCAGCAAACAAATCATCCTTTGAAGGACACTGCATTTGCAAAAGTGAATTAGGTGAATAAATATCCATCTATTCATGAAGTTTCTTTATTGAAAAATAAATAAATAACGGCCCCTGAATGCCTTCATTGTCCCCCTGGCAGGTTTCCATGAAGATGAGAGCTTTTACTCAGCTTGGCAGCGACAGAAGAAAGGGCCTCTGTGTGAGTGGGTGGGAAAGGCACCAGCCTGGGTGCCTGTAGGAGACTCTGT
Organism: Tonatia bakeri; assembly: GCA_004024845.1. Lineage (NCBI taxonomy): Eukaryota > Metazoa > Chordata > Mammalia > Chiroptera > Phyllostomidae > Tonatia > Tonatia bakeri. The sequence continues at coordinate 46,888 of PVIA01008832.1, read as the reverse complement.
GAAGCTCCGGACCAGGGTTGGTGGCATTACCCATGTCTTCCCCACCCCAGCACGTGGGCAGCGACAATCCTGATCCTGATCAGCACTTTACTCAGCAAGAAGGATTGGGCTCTGGCACCAGCCTGTGGTGGTTTTGCCACTTACTGTCTCTGGGGCCTTGGTCAACCCACTTGGCTTTTCTGTGCCTCAATTTCCTCATATATAAAATGGGTATAATTCCTATGCCATTCTTTTCTGGTTGGGAGGATTAAATGAAATAACATGTTTAAAGCACTTAGAAGAGTACCTGACACATAGCAAGGGTCTGGTAAAGTTTATCTATTAATATAGTCGTCATCATGTTAGAACAGGGAGAAAAGCAAGAATGAAAGTATCCCTCAGAGGAGATTTGCTGTATGATATCTTGGAAGAGGACAAGCTTCGAAGTCAGACCTGGATGCCAGTTCCAGTTCCACCCTTTCCAGCTGTGTGACTCTGGACAAGCTGCCTGATCTATTCCTCAGTTTCCAAGTCCATGAAATGAGTGGAATCACACCTGACTCTGCAGGGGGAAAAATGATATCATAAATTAAAAGTATACAAAATGGTACCTGGCACTGAGTAAGTGCTCAATAAACAATGGATGATTAGTAGCAGGAGGTAAAGATTAATACAGTCAAGCATCCCATTTCTGAACTCTTAGCACTCCCTCTTTCCTCTTTTTTATTTCTCCTACAATCTGGTGTTTGTCTGGGATCAAATAGGAATCAGGAATCCACCCTCAAGAAAAATGATACATTCGTTTTCCTGAACTGATGGCATCTTTATTTAAAAGCTTGATATTCTGTGTCTTATGGATTGCATTGATTTTTTTAATCCTCACCCAAGGATATGCTTATTGATTTTGGAGAAAAAGGAAGTGAGAGAGAGAAACAAATCAGTTGCCTCCTGTATGTGTCCTGCCCAGGGATCAAACCTGCAAACTTTTGGTGTATGTGATGAGTTCAACCAACTAAACCATCTAACCAGAGCAGGATTGCACTGATTTTTATGTTTTTGATGTTGCATTAAAATTACTTATCTTGATTACTGAGGCTCTTTTGGCATCTTCTCAAATTTTCTCCTCAGTTGGGATTCAGTCCTGCATAGAAGCAAAAAGAGCTTCCATGTTAGGGAACAATAAACCTCATTTGGCTGGGGAGCAAGGTGAAGGGAAAGAGGTGAGTTGGAGGAGGTGGGGCTGAAGCAAGATCCACCTGACTTTGGGACTTGAAGGTTATTCTATAAGCACTGGTTGACACAGGAAGTTTACCAAGTAAAGATCCGAGGGGACTGCCATTTGAAAGTGCTTGGACTTCCTTTGCTTATATGCCTGGAATGGGAATGATGGAGAGTAAATTAGGAAAACTCTGCCTGGGCATCTGGGCATCTGGATCCCTGGACCCCAGCAGCTGCCAACAAACACTCATGGGGTGATATCGGCTCACACAGTAGAAACAATTACTTGTTGTTTGAGGGCTGTGGCTGCAGAGTCTCTAACTTGGCAACCTCATTAATACAGCAATATGCCCACAGATAGCAGTGGGCATTGAGAACTAGTTAGCCAGTCCCCCAAAATACACATCTTAGAGACAAACTCTCACAACCCTCAGATCCTAGAGCTCAGCTGTGAAAGTGCTTCCTCCTGTGCACCAGGCTGAGAGCATCCTTATTTATTTCCACAGGAAGCCCTCCCTTCCAATAGTTAGTCAGCAGCAGAAATAGAGTAGACATAGGCTTAAGTTTCTGCTTCTGCAGCCAGACCTACCAACATGGTTACATAGTGTAGGACTTATGAAGTTCCCCTCCAGAAAGGGGAATGCACATGCAGTACCCTCTACACACCCCTCAGCAAAGGTGGCCAGCTGAGCAGAGGGTACAGCCTGTGGCCAGGGGCCAAACAAGGGCTCAGATAGATCCCACACATGGCACATGACATATCCAAATTCAAGGTAAAAAACATGCTGTGTCCCAAACTCTCACCATTCTGCAGAGGTGCCAGAAGCACCTTGGGTTGCATCCCAAGGAGAAGCCAGATCCCCAGTTAACTCACATACAGGTAGGAGAGATCTTGAACTTTGCCTCACAATTTCAGCTTTATAAGTGGGGAGCTTCTTGTGCTCTTATGCCAGTCACTTGGATAAACAGAGTTGTCATAGTCAACCTATTGTGACCAGTGTCATTACAGAAATCAAATGGGAAGGAGCTCTGTGTAATCTCACCATGCTGGTGAGTGTGGGTGCTGGAGCATCACTACAAATGAGAGAAAATAGCTGCCAATGTGCCTTAGAAAATATCCTTCAAATCAACTCTATAAAAATGTTAAGTTGCTGCTGCTACCTGTCCAGGCATCTGCATCTGTGTTTCTACAACATCTTGCTTTTTGTCCTTTAGGCAACTTCAATCCCTGCTCTGAGATATTCTTTGTCCCCAGCCCCTCACTCCCCAATCATCCAGCCCTCAGCCCTGCACACCCCGTCTCTAACCCACCCCAATACAAACTACAAACACGTATCAAAGCAAGTCAGCCACATTTATTATATGCTTTGAGGGCAAGTGCAATGACCCAATGGCATAAAATTCTTCCATCTTTCCAGTGTGAGGTAAGAAGGGCCCAAGTAATGGGGGATTCTGGGCCAGGTAGCACCATTGCAATCAATCTTATCACCACCCCCCAATATGAACAAACACCCAAATACACCCACATACAAGCACCCTGGCCATAATAAACCAACACACACCTACACACTCATGCAAGGAGAGGCTCCGGGAGACCCCTTCCAGAGGCAAGCCCCACTTCCATGCTTTTGTCCATCCTGGTCCTTTCCCACTAGAATGGTACTCTGGGCTCATTGATTCCCCTCTAGCTGCTGTCTCCTCCCTGCTCCAGGTGACACTTTCCTGAACTTGGGCCCTGCTCTGGCTCTTCTCCACTGAGAGCTCCTGCCAGGCTGGGATGCCTCTCAGGACATTTTATACTCTGGGGCCCAGCACAGAGCTCAAAGTAGATGGAGTAGGCACTCAATAAATTTTTGAAGAATTAATAAATAACAAGTAAATTTTCAGTGTATGTGTCTTTTCTGCTCAGCCTCATTGCCAGCCCATTAAGAATGATGACTAGCCCTGGCTGGTGTGGCTCAGTGGACTGAGTGTTGGCCTGTGAACCACAGGGTCACCAGTTCAATTCCCAGTTAGGGCACATGCCTGGGTTGTAGGCCAGGTCCCCAGTAGGGGGTGCATGAGAGGCAACTGCACATTGATATTTCTGTCCTTCTCTTTCCCCCTCCCTTCCCTTCTGTCTAAAAATAAAATGAATAAATAAATCTTAAAAAAAAAAGTTTAAAATTTTTTAAATTTATTTTTTAAAGGATGATGACTATAATTCATATGGCATTACCCCTGATTACTCTAACCATTCTTGGACTTCTAGCTTCCAGATGGAGATTCCCAGTGCCTAGAGAGCCATCTGAGCAACACTTTCTATGTGCAGTCTCACCACATACCTCAGCATCTCTGTTGTGCATTGTGGCCAGACAGATCTGGACTTGAACTCAGGCCCCATCAGTTCTTAGCTACAGGGCTGTAGCATAGGTCAGTTAACTGCTCAAGTCCCAGTTCCTTGGGTATTACATGGAAAGAATAATGCCTGTATTGCAGGGCCACAGAGAGTTCCACATGAGGTCACACGAGTCATGTGTGCCTCCCAATAGATACTCAAAAGAGTATTATCTCTTATTGACAATTATTATTTCTGTCACCAGCCAGAGTGAACAAGGGTAGCAACCAGGTATCCTGCCACAGTGCTAGGGGCACAATTAAGCATATTTTGAGTGGAACATGTAGTAAAACTGGCTTTCAAAGTCTGAAGGCCAGCAGATTTCTGCCATCAGACTCTGTCTGTGGGCAGGGTCTGAGCTTCCATGTGCATCCTGCAGCTGGAGAAAAAAGAAGAAGGCTGCTTTCCAAAGACTTGCAAAATCCATATTGATCTCACAGAAGCAGGGCAAGCCTTGAAAGAGGCTGTGGCCTGGACTGCATGCCCTCAGTATACCCTCTCACCCAGTCATAGGAGTTTCAACAGGGATTAGCGGGTGCTCTTACTATGCATGGCGACAGGCCCTGAGCTACCAGAATGTGCCTGTCAATTTGAAATCAGTGGTGATAGAGCTGGGAGTCAATGGGAGTTAGCATATTCATGTAGCAGAACTGTGAGACTTAGTTACAGCTCCAGGCCCAATTATGCAGGGGCTTATTAGCCTGGGAGTCAACAAAGGATCTAGCCAGTATCTGCACCAGATCATTGCACACATACCAGCATATGGGAACCAGCTCAGCAATGCTTCCAATGGGGTTCTCCTCTCCAGGACACCAAGGTCTGAATGGTGGTAAAGGCACCAGGTTGAATCCTGGCTTTGACACACAATTCTTGATAATGTCTTCTCACTTCCTTATCTGTGAAACGGGTGCAATTATTCTTACCTCACAGACTTATTGAAAGGATTGTAGACACATTTGGGAAATGTCCATGGTAGCTCCTAAACCACTGGTGTGCTCATAAATGCCAGCTATTGACACTGAAATCCTGCCCCTTTTCATTCCAAATGGCCTGGGTTTTATGCTTCTTGAAATGCTCTTAGGGAGAACAGCACACTCCCTAAGAATGATTTCAACAACAACACTTACCATCCTTGGGCCTCAAGCACTGACTCTGTGCTTCATACTGTGTTGTGACATCTCATGAAAATCTTCCCCATGTGGTAGGAACACTGGCCCAATTTTACAGTTGGGAAAAGTAAGGCTGAGCAAGTTAAATATCTATCAAAGTATTGCAGAGCCAGTTTAGGGTAAAGGTGAGCCTAAATCCAGGTTCAAAAGCCATTATTGCATTCCACTGAATGTCAGTAGTGTAAAAAACTTCCCAACTGGTTGTAGAAGAAAAAGTGACATTTTTGAAATAAATGTTTGAATGCTGATATCACCACTTTTATTGAGCACTTCATTAACATAGTAACTTCCATTAGCTCATTCATTCATCCATTTGTCCTAAGGAATAGATGGTGCTTTAGAAGAATAAATAATAGCTTAGAGAGGTTATGTGACAAGGCTCAAATACCCAGCAGTCCAGTATGAGAAACAGAGCATTGGATTACAAGAGAGAGGACCTTCAGATCAGACAGACCTGGGCCTCAGACAGGGAAACTTTTTTGCTATATGATCTTGGGCAAATCACTAGCCCTCTCTGTGCCTTAGTTTCAGCCCTCACAGATTGCCATAACTTTTGAGCCATTTAACTAGCTGAGCCTCAATTTCCTTCATTGATGAAATTAAGCAAGATAACACAGATAAAAAGCTTGGCTTAATAAAAAATGGAAAAAGGTTAAAACCACTTTTTTTTTCTCCCTTTTTTTTTTCTCTTTCCACTGGGTGTTGTAACCTGGTCGCTTTTAATGGGCTGGGCTATTTCGGTGCACTCAGCTGCTGCTCACCACTCAGTCTAGCTGCAGGGCACACATCAGATACCCAGAGTGGCCTGGCTTCCCTGTGCCTGCGTCAACCTCTGCAGCTGGCCAAGTGTCCCTGGGCATCAGAGCAGACCACCCTGCCTTTCCCTGTCTTTCTCCCCATTCCCAGGTGCAACGCCTGGGGAGAGGCAGCAGCACCCAGCCCCACAGCCAGGACTAAAATGGAGGAGGAGAGAGGAGAAGGGGGACATTTTCCAAACCTCAGGCCTGGGGACAACAAAGTAATCAATGGAAGTCAGATTCCTGCCTCCTTTACACTCAAGAAACTGTGACCCTGTGAAATGCTGCCTCCACCCGAGGAAAGATAATTCATTTACTAATTCCCAAAAAAGCCCTTGTGGAGAAGCAGACACACACCATTAAAAAGCACAGCTCTGCCAGTCAGTTGCCCAAGAGTCAAAATCAAGAATGCTATTTTCTTGCCCCGGCTGGCGTAGCTCAGTGGATTGAGTGCGGGCTGCGAACTAGGCATCGCAGGTTCGATTCCCAGTCAGGGCACATGCCTAGGTTGCAGGCCATGTCCCCCAGCAACCACACATTGATGTTTCTCTCTCTCTCTCCCTCTCCATTCCCTCTCTAAAAATAAAAATAAATAAAATCTTTAAAAAAAAAAAAGAATGGTATTTTCTCTAGGAAATTCCCCAGCACCATCAGGCCCCAAACTCTAGTGGCCCTGCCACCATGAACCTTCACCCTCCCCCAGATATAGTGCACTTTTCACAGGGTTTGAAAAGCTGGAAGCAAAACACAGGCAGCAGCAAGGCCCAACCTAACTGGAGCACAGAATGCCCGCCTTACACACACACACAAAGATAGCCAGGAGTCCCTTCCTACTCCCTGTGCCACCAGAAGCAAAACTGGTCTGGCTGAGTTGATCTCTTTCCTTAATTCACTCAGTCCTAATTCAGGGACTGCTGATGTAGATAATACACCAAGAGGTAGACAACGAGTACCAAAGGAAGGGAAGCACTTGAGTAACCTGTAAATTGGGTAAAGATACCATTTATATTGCTTTGAAAGTAAGGTAGAGGTTTCCCACATGAGGGCAGAAATGGATGGCCTGTATCTAAGTGGAAGAGAGCAATGCTGTTTACAGAGGCTGTACCGCTGCTAGAGAAGGAACCTCAGGAACAGCCCCCAGGTCATTTAACCCACTGAAGTTCGTGGTCGTTGATACAATGGTGTACACCTGGGTCAAAAGAGACTCGTTCAAGAGGATCATTCCAGGAAACAGCCAGTACAGAACAGTGTTCAGAGTGTTATGTTCTTTATTATTTCTGGGGAAAGAGACTGCGTAAGGAGGGAGGGAATTTTTACTTTCTCTCTTGTATTTCTATATAACTTGATTACATTTTTGTAAATGCATATCACATCAACAGTTTTTCAAAAGATGTTATTTATTTGAGGAAAATAAAAGAATCTCAACAGCCAAAGTGCCAACTGAGAGACGCCACTGGAAGTGAGGCTGCTGCCAAGCAGCCCCAGAAGACCAAGCGACATCCTGGATGACCTGGGGAGGGGTCCAAAGCAGCCCTACATCAGCCCAGGGTGGCAGTGGTCATAAGCTCATGTCAATCAAAAGCTTCTGTCCATGTGGGAGGTGTAACAACGGCCTTAACGGTTGAAATACATGCTTTTTGCACACTGTCTTCCCACTCACCTAAACCTTACAAATTCAGGAGGGGGTGGCGGCCCATTGGTTAAGAGCAGTATTCGTCTTGCTTAGAGCTCCCCTGATCCCACTATCAAGTCAGACACCCAGGTGGAAAACTTTCTAAGATCTATCCTGTTTGGATCCCCAGTATTCCCCACCCATCCTTTTCATAAATATTTATTGAGCATTTACAGTGTACCAAGCACCATTCTAATTTCAGGGGGTGGGGCATTCAGTGGTGACCCACACAGACGCTGGGTCTGCCCTTGTGAAGCCTGCAATCCATAGGCACAGACAACCAAACCTGTGATTACAGCAGTGTGACAGGAACCATGGGAGGAAAGATCAGAGTTCATGGACCTTCAGAGAACAGAAGAGGAAACTGTTGGGCACCAGGGTGAGGGCTGGGGGCTACTAGAAGTGATGAGCCAGCTCAGGGGTAAGAGCTGACCTAGAGGAGAGGACCAAGTAGAGGGAACGACAAGAAAAGGGAGAGGGAGAAGTCCTAGAGAGAGCCCGAATACAGTACCCAGGGGAGCGGACACTTGGGAGGCCTCTACAGAACAGCCTTGGCCCTGGATTCACCTTCATAATGCTTGACTCAGAGGGGAGGCTTGTTGTACCCATGAGCCCATACTGTGATTCATATGTACGGACTCACTTCCCTGTCCTGGCCATATTCCCAAAAGAGTCTGGGCTCTTAGGTCAGACAAACCTTGGTCCTTACCTTGAGCAAGTCATTTCACCTCTCTGAGCCTTAAGTTTCTTCATCTGTAAGGTAGGATTAAAGCAATACTTACTTCTCAGGGGTGTCATGAGGAAGCAGCTGTGCCCTCATACCAATTCCTGGCACATCATAAAGTCTGAATAAACACGTTCTGCCGGATTGACCGTGATGCAGAAAGTGGCAGGCATATGGGGGCTCACTACTCTCTTCTTTTTACTTTTGATTATTTTTGAAATTATAATAAAAATTCTTTTAAACTCCTGCTCATATAACTTTCTGCAATGGCTGCTACGATGCATGCTTCTTTGGGAAGTGCTCTCATTCATTAGAATATGACAGTAACAGGAGACCAAAACATTCCTCCAAAATTCCCCACTTTCACCTGCCAGGTTCATCCTCCTCAGTACTCAGAGGGGCTCTGTCCTGCCCCCCAGCCCATCCCGATTCTATAAGGGTTCCAATGCCAGCATCAGAGCTTCAAAATCAGGTATAAGAAGGAAATATTGAAATCTTAATTTTATTTATTTTTAATCTAAAAAAAAGAGAAAGTCAAGCATTACTAATACTTAAAATATGAATTGAAACTGTGTACTCCAAGATTTAAAGTGCACAGCCTTACCTATGACTCATGAAAGGACAAATTTTCTTATCAAAGATTCTGGAAAAATGGCAAGTTGAAGGTAAACACAGATTAACTCTTGTTTCTTTGTTTCAGTGAGAGGAGACCTTCTCCAGACTTGGTTAGCCAGCTGCAATACAGATACTGACTTGAGTGTACAAGTCCTCTGTTGAATATAAGTATAAAAAAGATAGAATTTTTTAAAGGTACGGACTGACAAGATCAGAAACACATATTGGGTGTGAATGCTTTAAAGCATTTGCTCAATAGAATCGGTGAAGCTTGGAACAACTGGTCTTTACAATACACAATGTGGTCCCTTTGTGGTGGGATCATGGCTTAATGCAGAGGGATGCCTGGCGTTTTGTCTTTGGTGCCCAAGAGAACCATCTGCTCACACAGATTAGAGGAAAATTTAGCAGAAGCCATAACATCTACCTGAATTTCCAGGGCCAGGTGAGTGTCTCATGCACTCAGGCAGTCCTGAAAAAAATGAGTCACATAGAAACAGATCCTGGGAATGAAGAAAGAGCCCCCTTGCCAATTAGGGAACACCATGCTCACTGCAGCTAAACTCTCTGCACCTGCAAGATGTCTCCTCCCCACCCCAGAAGGGGGAAGGGAGAGCTGTTACAGAAGGAAAGGTCAGTGGGCCCTAAGAATAGGGGCTTACTGTTGGAGACAGGTCCAGATGAAGAATTTGGAGTTTGTGACCTAAGGGCCCTGCTGGACCATCAACTCTGACCCCTAGGCCAGAATATTCAGCCAAATTCCTCAGAAGCGGGCGCTCTCTGAGAGAGTCCAGGGCCAAAGAATCAGGGCTGGCTCTTTTCACCTAACACTACAGAGGGTCTTGCAACTCCCTGCAGAGAAAAGGGATGGGAAGTGAGCCTGACCCATCTGCTCTCCCCTCAAAGGCTTGGGAACTCTGGAAGGTGGATGTGTGTATCTGTGCAGTCAGGCAGATGCTTGGCCAGGAGGTCTGGTTCAAGTCCAGATCAGTCTCTTATAAGTTTTGTAAACATGGGCCTGTCACTGGACCTCTCTGAGCCCTTGTTTCCCCACCTTCCACTTGGACAGAACAATATTCTCCTACTTCCTGAGAGATGCCAGCATGATAATCCCAACCTAAGAACACAGTTAAAAATGGACCTGGAAGCATTTAGGAAATTTAAACAATTCTTTATAAATATGATGAATGATAACTCTCTACTTAACTAGAAGCAAGAATGGTAAGTGTTTGGGACAAAGGGTTTCTTGTATTTCACACCACCCCAAGTTTGATGGCAAACAGACTTGGTAGGGGTGGGAAGCCTAGTCTCCCCTCCCTCCCTGCTTCCTTCTCAGGGAGTCCTACAGGAAGGGCACGGGATCATGGACCTCAGTGGACCACCAGGGTCCTGTCTGGGACATGGAGAGTGTGCAGACAGAAAGAGGTTGCTCCTGAGCTGGCCCTGCCTCCTGCTGGCTGCCTCATCAATCTGTCATCCTCTCAGCAGCTGACACCTCTGGCAGCACCTCCCGGCAGCCCAGCATTAGAATTGCAAGAAGCCTGTTTGCACCAGGGAATACAGATGGAGAAATCTCAGATTCAGATTTGTCCAAGTATTATGAACAGCCAGACCCAGGCAAGGCGTTTCTACTGCCCTTCCGCCAAAGGGGAGCAATGGGGATTTTGTTAGAAGTACAAATTGCTTCTTAATGCAGAGGATAAAGCTGGGTGCTGGCACCTCCTTAGAAATTCCTCCTGCTCCCAGGAAAGCCACTGCTGCATGTCAATTTTAAGTTTTGAAATTTAAACCAAGGGCTTTGTGTGTAAGCTCCATCTCATTGGAGGAAGAAAAAGAATAAGTCAAAAAGAATTAGGAGCCCACTGGGGATTGCAGATGCATAGCAATTAGACTTCATTTGGGTCTCAGACATTTGGTTTTAATCGCATTTCTGGATGATACAATCAACGAGATATCAGAAATTGATACGTATGCAACTGTCAATGGGACCCAACTCTGCCCTCCCCAGTTCCTGGGCTCAGCTGGGTTTGGGCTCCACAATCAGCAGGGGTGGGGTGTGGCTGAGGAATTGGGGTTCAGGTTTGGTCTAGAACTGGGGAAATGGTGTTTTTTTGTGAGTGTGTATGTATACATATATATCAGATACATATACATGTGTGTATGTTTGTGTGTGTGTGTTTCCCACCTTGCTGTTTTTAAGCTCCTTATCCCTGGACTCAAAACGACTGCAATCATTGCTAATGCTCAAATGAATGACAATGAAGTATTATTCAAATAAAATAACAGCATAAAGAAGAATAGTGACAGTGACAGGATGCGAAACAAGGGATATAATTGTCTTTTAAATGGGAATGACAGCTTTCATATCCTCCAGGAACTAAAGTCAATCACACCATGATTTGGGGGCTGACATACAACCAATAACATTGTCACACACATGGACCTATGAATGCATAAGCGTGTGTGCATGTGTAACATGGATTAGTGATGACAACCACAACAGTATATCCATATGGGGGTGGGCGTGTATGCCTCCAGCTTTACACAGGTACACACTGTGGGGTTACCCCTGTGTACACACATTTCTTCAAATAACTTGTCAAATGAACTCAGTACTAACAGGTGGTTAACTGGTTATTTTATAGATAATTTATTGTGTGTTGGAATTTAATGATCTAAAAACGAAAAAAGCACATCAAAACCAGGTGCAGTGTTTCCCTCCCTTGTGTGGGTGGGATGTGGACAGAGGAGACCAAACACATTCAGGCTCAGAGCAGGTGCCCACAGCACCGTGCACTTGGGAAGGAAGACCCAGAAAAGGGCGTCCCTGACAAAGGGGTTGTATCCATCTCTTCCCACACAGTCCTGGGTGAATTCAGAGAGTTGGATGATTCTCAGATTGCCTCAGTTTACCAGCTCTTTTGAGAGCTGTGGCCCCGGCTGGTGGTATGAGCAAATGAACAGGTACTGAGTATAGTGTGTGCCTTGGTGGGTTTGTTTCTGATTGGACTTCTGCACTTCCTTTAAGGGACAAACATCTCAGAGATGACCTGCTGACAAGTGGCTCAGTCCTGCCTCCACTCTGTATCCTCTACCCCTTCCTTCTCCACAAACCGCTGCCCTTTGACTTCCCCCCCACAAGGCTGGGAACTTGGAGATTCAGCCACTCCTCTCCTGTCTACATCTAATTTTCTCTCCCCACCTCCTCTGGGCCTCTCCCATCCAGGGGAGAAATGCTCCAGGAGGGTTGGACACCGCTATTCCATTGCCCCACACCTTTTCACCCACCTCAGGTGGCAGGGACAAGGCAATGGCTGACAAGCAGGCATAGATGAGGCTATTCAGGACTCAGTTAAGGTCTTTATGCCAAGGTGGACATCTGGAGGTCTGGCCTTGGGGTCACCCTGACAAAAACATCACAGCCTGTAGTCTAGAAACATAATTTAATGCATCGCAGTTGGTCTGAGTCAGGAGTATGGTGAAGAAGCGAATTTTCCCTTTGCTGGGATTCTTCAGCGGTGGGGTTTTGACTGATGGACAGCGACATTTGCACAAGTATTTAGAGTCTCAAAGGACACCCCAGGGAGGTCATGCTCATTTTGGCCTACCTCGCTGGCCAGGAGTGGAAGGCCTCAGTCTCAGGGCACTCGGAGAAGGAGGGACTGGAAGAGGGCAGTTTTTCCACCCAGCTTGCCCAGTCCAGTCAGGTTTGCAGACTGTGCTGTGGCCATCCTGCCGCTGTCCACCGCCTCTGGAGTTCGGGTCACGCTCATCTCCCCACGTTGGCGTTGCCCTCCCCCTCCCCAGGTTGGGGACGGGGACCAGGAGCACTGCCCAGAGCGCAGTGAGTCGCAGACACACTGAGGACGGGAGCGGGACAGGGAGGACAGCAGGAATGTATCTTTTCCAACGATATCGGAACTGTCATGAAGCAAGAGTGGTCCTTGCTAGGGAACAGCGCGCCTCCATGAGTATGGTGAGTATGGGGCGGCCTGAAGCCACCTCACCTCGCGCTCCCTGCCACTCTAGTCCGGGTACAGAAGAAAGCCGGAGAACGTGCTGTACTTGTTGTTATTTCCTCCATGCGCCTTCCCGCCATCCAGCTTCACATACACTTCGTCCCCAGCATCGAGGTGAAGCACGACGCTGTTACTGGCGTAGTCATAGTTCTGGTCAGCGTCCTGCGCGATAGCGCTGGCCCGGACCTGGGGGCAAACCACGGGAGCTGTTGGGTTGGGGCACTTCTGCCTCCGCCCTTACCCGGCCCCCACCTGGCGCGTCCCCTGGCCACCTTCTGCACTTGGCTCCGGGGTCCACACTCCCACCCAGGCTCCACTTTCTCTCTCCAACTTAGCTAACTCCTTCTCGGTCCTCTCGTCTCCGCTGGCAAGTCCGGGGGAAAAACACGCTTCATGAACACTGACCTAGCAGGGAAGCGTGGAGACTGTAGGGCAAAGGGGTGAGCTGGGCGCACAGGAGGAGCTAAAGAAGAAAGGTTTCTTCTTTAGGAGCCCAAGGAACTGCAGGCAAACTACGCAAGTAGCCAGGGAGAGCAGTTTGAGTAGCTGGCCTCTGGACGCTCTGGGCAAAACCTCCCGCGCTACATTCAGATAGACGCGACCAGGGTACATTGGGAAGCGGGATCCTGTGGCGAGCTCCCTCCTTGGGCTCGCTCTCGTGCTTGCAAGCAAGAAGAGAGGACGTTGGCTCCCAAGCAATTCAGGGCATCGGGTGAGGACAAGGGTCTGTAGGGACCTGTGGAGCCGACCAGGGGTGGGGATGGGAGGGAGGGTCACTGACCTGCCCGTTCTTGCAAAGGTCCGCCCACATGCTGGTGCCGTCGCCGCCGCGCATTAGGATGTGGTAGGTGAAGAAGTAGATGCCGCGTACCTGGCAGCTGAACTTGCCGGTAGTGGGGTCATAGTGATTACCGAGATTGGTAACCACGTCATCGAACTTGAGCACCTCGTAGCCTTCGTGGGGGCTCTTGAGACCCACGTAGAAGGCGATCTTTGGACCACTGAAGGCGGCGCTGAGAGCGCCGGTCACTTCGCCCTCAGAATCATCGCCTCCCCGGGTTCCGCCACCCACCACCCCGTCACCTCCTGAAGCTCCAGCTGTAAGCTGCAGCCCTGGCAGCCCGGGACGCCCCGAGTCGCCTTTCTCCCCTGGAGGACCCCTGGGACCAGGCGGGCCCGGCTCTCCAGGGGGCCCCCGCGGCCCGGGTTTGCCAGGTCGCCCGGCGTCGCCCTTGGGTCCCTGAATGAAAGGGGGTGGAGGGTTGGCGCTCAGGTCTTGCATGACTTCTAGGGCGGCAGTGCTGGGTCCAGGTGGCGATGCCTTGGCGCCCGCAGGGCCCCCTCCCGGTGCAGCGCTGTATGGATCGCAGATCATGCGGCAGGTGCCCATCATCTCATAGTGCGCTGCTCCGGGGGTTGTCGCCTGCAGCAGCAGTGGCACCGCGATGAGCAGCCCCAGTGCCATGGCCAGGAGCACGCCGACGGCCGCCAGGCAGGCACGCCGCCGACGCTGCCACTGCCGGGAAGCGACCGCCACCAGCTCCGCCTTGCCGCCCGGGGAGGTAATGGTGGGGCAGTGCGGGCGGCCCAGCTCCCCGCGCCCGGGGGCCGACTCCACGGGTCCTGGCCGCGCCTCCGAAGTGGTGATCCCCTACACCTGACGCTCAACTACTTCAGCTTGTGGTGCCCCAGCCCAGGCGCAGGTGCTCACTGTGCTAGGGCTGTCCCGGAGAGCCGAGAAGCTCAGCGCGCATGGCAGGGGGTGCACAGGACAAGCCCTGTGCCCAACGGTCTGGCCTCAGGCGGCGGGGCAACAGGGTGAGGATGCTGCGTCCGGGGTGGGCTCGGCGACTCTGACTCGGCTCCGCAGGGCGCGGCGGGGCGCGGCGGGGCGCAGCGGGGCTCCGCGGGGCTCGTTGTGCAGCGAGGGCGCTGGGTTTCTGCGGTGAGTTCTGCTCTGCTCTCCCGCTGCTCACTGGCTGTGGCGCAGAGTGGGGACCCAGCTACCCTGACGTAAGTAGTCCAGGGCTGAGATGCGGAGGCGGTGAGGCTACGCAAGCTGCCATCACTCCGGAGACAGCGCCCTCAAGTCACCAGGCTTCCTTACTCCTCCTTTAGGGCGGCGTCCCTGAAAGAGATGGGAAAGGCACATTTCTTTCTGCTGGTGACTGGGAGCCACAAGTGGGCGCAGTGGGCACAGCCGGGAGCCCAGCGCTTCAGACACACCCATCGCAGGCCACTCTCACGCGCCTCCCACCAACCACACATGAACACTCACGGGCGCGCTTACGGACGTACACAGGCACCTCCACATGGCCACGAAGGCACCCAGAAACTTGATGCCATCAAGGTCTTGGAGAGTCACCAATCCATTCCCCTACCTCCGTGCAGGACCACACCTCGGCCCACCAAGGAGAATCTCAGCCCATGAGGCCCTGTGCAAAGGACTTTCTGAATGCCCTCCGGAGCTACTTCTTCAGAATAAATCACTCTTCTAAGTAGATTGAGGACTCCAAGCTGCTATAGAGAATCCAGAAAACCACCCCATCAACTCTTTTAATGGCTCTTTGAAAAGCCCTCAGCCCCCTTCTTACACCCAGAAAATGTCTGGCCCTTGTCTGCTGTATAAAGTTCATTTAGAGATGCAAATGCTGAACACCCAGCACTTGGTGGTAACCTTGGTGCACTCTGCTCCCACTTCCAGCTGGCCACTACCAGTCAGACCCTCAGGCAGGTGCCTGCGAATATCCGAAGCTCCCCCCTACTGAGGTGGGTTTAGTTTTAAAAACAAACAAACTTCAAAACCATTCTGAGCTGAAGTCTTAACTAAGTGGTGACACCAGATTTAGAGAATTATTTATCTCCAGTGCATCTTGAAAGAATAAAGGAAGGATGTGAATTCTCCTGTGTATTGGGAAGACCTCCAGCTCAGAAATCAAAAGTTCTGTCTTCTGGTTCTGCTGTTGCCCTCAGTAGCTATGTGACTTTGGACCAGTTGTCTCCTGCCCTAGCCCTCCCTGATGTGGAGAATACACCTGGCCAAGCCTGGAAGAAAAGTCCACCCACAGGCTGACATCAGTGTCCGGCAGAGTATCAGCATCCCTGAAACAATCTTGTGCCCTCTTGAGGCTATTGCTTTGAAGAGAACATTCCTTTATCAGGTATTGTGTTCTTGTGGGTTCCTTCAAAATTCATTTGGTTGCTCTGTGGTCACTCTGAGCCATTTCCCCACCCAATCCCACATTGCTCCAGTCTCTCCCTTCATCAGTGTATTCCCCAGAGATTAGCAGAAGATCTGGATCCTGGTACACCCACAATACATATTTGTAGAAAAGATGACTGAACTGAGCTTGAAGCCAACTTGACCTAGGAGAGGAGTGGGGCAAGGAACTCTTTTTACTGGGCACTTGCTAAACTGCATCAGGCACTTTGCATGTGTTCCTTCACTTACTCCTCCTAACAGTCCTATGCATTAGCAATTCCCCCATTATATAAATGAGAAAACAAAGGCTTTGAAAATGTATGTTGCATGCCAGTGTTCTCCACCCATATGACTGGGCCAGGTTCCTCCTCACACCCAGTCCAGGGGCTGGCAGTGAATTCAGCATTGACAACTAGCTCCTGGCCACAGTCTTCATTGGATTGTTGGGTTCTGGGAACACTCTTTTCCCTTCTCTAGGGCCACACCTAGACCTAGTGAGACACAGTGACTTCAGGAGCCACACTACCTGGTTCCAAGCTTGGCTCTGCAACTTTGTGTCTGTGTGACCTTGGACAAATTGCTTCACTTCTCTGAGCCTCAGTCTCCATGTGTGTTGAATAAGAATGACAAAAGTACCTACCTCAGAGTTATTTAGAGATTAAATGAGTGACTTAATATAAGGGCCTTAGCACAATAGCTGGCTCAACAAATGTTAGTTATTATTATTAACATTGATACTTTAGACCTCTACCATCATGCTTAAGACCACTAAGATGAGATATGTGGTCAGTAAGCAGGGTTGGGGAGGTGAGTTTATGATTTATGAACTCCTGCAGACCATCATCCCCAAATCCTAGTGTTCTTGGCCCTGCAGGATCTGTCAGGGAAGAAGCAAGGAGGAACAAATGTATGAGATCCAGCTTTTCATCCTCGCAGACCTCAGGCAAAGCTACCTGTCCTGAGGATCAGCATTCCTAGGAGCACCTACAGCCCTACAGAGAGGAAGCTTTCTTCCAAGTTCAGCCCTCCACCAGGGGCAGGGAAAGCCACAGCTAGAGAAGACAGAGCAGGCAGCCTCCCATCCCAGACCACATAAGTCTTGAGACCTACCCTTTCTCCCTCTCTCCCTCCCTTCCTTCCTCCCACAGTGACAAAGCCAGACAGAGTGGCCTGCTGGATTATTTGACACAGCTCATCCATTTGGCTTCTGCTCCCCATGAGTGATTCACATCATCAGTGACTATCTTCTCATTACTGTCATAATCTTTATTAGCATATTGTCTTCCATTTTGACTGTAATTTTACATTTCAAAGCCCAGTAATGACTCAAATCTGCTCAAAACTACCCTTAGTAATCCAGCCTGCAGTTCTTCCACTAGCATCCATTGACAACTAGTCACCTCCAACTTTTTACCTGCCAAAGCCCTCATGGTCTATGACATATGGTTTGACACTTGATCACAGGCTGTTTTGTTTGCTGCTCTAATGGCCAGCAACAGGTACCCTCCTCATTCATCTGCATTACAGTGTCTTCAACTTGGAATGCTTATTCTACTCTTCCCTCTAGACTCATCCTTATTTATCCTTCAAGTTCAAGCTAAGCATCACCTTCTTGTCCAAAGTCTTCCCTGAGCTCTCCCCAAGAAGAGTTGACAATTCCTGAGGATAGAGTACCTTGAACATACATATCCCTGCCATCATGTATCATGATGGAATGTTTGTTTACTTCTTAGTCTCCCACAACAGGCTTTGAACTCCCATAGGGCAGAAACAATTCATGCATGCATGTGTCATTCATTTGTTCAATAAATATTTATTGAATTCTATTATGCTGCTTGCTGAGTGTGTAGTGGTGAACAATACAGGGATGGTTCCCCTCCCTTTTGGCTGTCCAGAAAGCCTTCCTCAACTTCCTCCTCTTTCTACTTATGTTCTTAGGTTTGCATCTGAGCTTCCACTATCTGGCATGGCTGTTTACTGACACACTTTCTTTGAATTAGATCTATGCCCCCCACTAGAATGTAAGCTCTTTAGACACATCATCTTGAATACAATGGCCAACCTCTTCGCTCCATCCACAAGGGGAAGGGCAGCATGACATAAAAGGCCACATCATACAAGACCTTGGGGTCCACATTAAAAGATGTGGCTTTTATCCTGAACACAATCGAGAGACTCTTAAGGAGTTTTAAGCCAGGGGAGTGACATGATGCACATTTTTCAAAGATTACCCTGGCTGCTGTGGTGAATGGTGTGGGGGAGGGAGTGGAAATAAAGAAACCAGTCTGAAAGCTATTGCATTATCCAATCAAGAGGTAATGGTGGTTTGGTGTGAGTAAGTAGAAGAGAAGTGGGTGAAGTCTAGATGTATTTTGAACATAGAATACAGGGCTCTGGCTAATGGATTTGAGAAGAAAGTTGAGAGAGGAGGAGGAGCAATTAGGGTTAACTCCTTAGACATGGCTTAAGTAACTGGGTGAATGAATAAGAGAAAGAGGATTTTTGAGGAAGAACAATGTCTTGCAGAAGGTGGAAGGTGGAAGGTGAAAGGATTTGCAAGCTCACTTTAGTAAATGTTAAATATGAGATGTCAGTAAAATATCTAATGAAATCACTAGATGGCCAGTAGACTCAGAGATGAGGTCAAATTCATAGCCTTGAGAATGAAGAATGAGGAATTGGTAGTGGGAGAGGGAGAACCCAGTCTCGTGAAGAACAACCCCTCCACCCTCGTCATCACAAAGCTGAATAGAGGAAAAAGGGAAATCTTCACCAGAGACTGAGAAGCAGAAGCCAGACTAAGGAAGAAACGTAGCAGACTGGTTTACAGAGGAGAGCATCTCAGGAAGGAAGATACAACCATTTACTTAGAAATGTGCTAAGGGATAGAGTAAGATGAGGACAAAAAGGTATCCAGTGGGTATGGCAACATAGAAGTAGCTCAGGTCTGTGGCAGAGATAATGCTGTACACTCACAAAACCATTTCCTTTTTTTCTTGGGCAGAGCCAAACTATTTCCCAGCTTCTCCTTCAGAATGGTGGGGACATGAGACTGAACTCTTGCCAACAGAACGTGGGAGTGATGAAAGCCATTTTCAGGCCTGGCCCCTAAAATCTTCCATACAATCTTCTAAGCTCTCTTTTACTTGATTTGATAGCTAAACTCAGAGGCTTTGAGGTTCCTAGAGATGCAGAGCCACTTGGTAAATGGTGCCTGGTTCTCTGAATGACTGTGGAGCAGAGCTCTCTCTTCTCTCAGGCTCATGCCACCCCACACTGAAGGAAGACCTAAGTGAGAAACTAATCTAAATTGTGTTAAGCTACTGAAATTTGGAGGTTATTTGTTATAGCAGTTGGCCTAGCCTGACTAATACAGAAACTGTATGAAGACCCTTTCCAACTGAGTAGTGGGAGAGAAAGCTGAACTGCAGTGGATTGAAGAGTAAATGTGGAAGAAGAAATGGAAACGTTGTGTGTAGCCAACTCCTGAGAAGCTTGAGAGGAGAGTAACAGAAATGGATGACAATGGGATGCTGTGGGGTCACGAAGCTAAGGTCAGAGACGGGAGAAATATGAGCGTGTTTATTTGCTAATGAAATAATACAGGGTGGTGGGGGAAATCAACAATCAAGAGAGAGCTGGAATAATGCAAAGTCTGACTCATAGCAAAAGTTCAATAAATGTTTGATGTTTTAGGAGTAATAATAGGTAATATTTATTGAGCACTAACTATGTGCCAGGTACTATGGCAAGAATTTTAGATGTATATTCTTTTAATGTTCTACAAGATATGAGGTGAGGAAACTCAGATAAACCTATATGTGTACAAATGTATGTAATTTTTTGAGTAGTTGTTCCAAGGCATGGTGGGACCCCAGACAGGTATCTGTCAGAGCCTGGAGTTCAAGCCACTTGGCCATTCTAGCTAAAGTCTTCAGGTATGCATTATTCCTATCTCCCAACTAGACTGTAAGCCTCTGGAGAGCAGGAACTATCACAAGGACATAGTAAGTGTTCAATAAACATTTCTAATTCTTGAGTATTTTATATTGCTTGGAATAAGTGAAAAATTTTAAAAGACACTATGATGGAAGAGTAAGTATGGAGAGTAAAGAATGAACACCAACCTTGCCAGCTATGCAAGTTCCCTTTAGTCTGGTAAAAACCATAATGGCTTGCCTTCTTTCTTTTCTTTATTCCTTCCCTCTTTCCTTAGTCATGTATTTGCTCATTCATTCTCTCAGTAAGGATTTTACTGAGCATCTACCGTATACAAAATGCTGTGCTGAGAGAGTAGGATTCAAGACGATGTCCTTGCTAAAGCACATACAGTCTATTTGAGAGGACGAGACTCACAAATAGAAAGCACCAAGCAGCAGTGTAAGATATATATTTAGGCAGTGTAGACAAGGAGTAAACAGAAAGAGACTGATAAAAGCAAGTCACCATGGCCATAATACTTGAGGAAGTCTGTTCCAGGATGAAGAGACATAGCATAACCCTAAAGGACAGTTGACATTTGAACCAGTAAGAGATCTGGATAGATAACAGAGGTGGAGCCATCCACCAAAGGGTGTTTGGAGCACAGTGGAGAGGCTGGTCTCTACAGAGCAGAGGGGTCTGTACAGGGCTGGCGAGACTGTAAGTTGCATGAGCCATCAAGCCCCAACTCCCCAGAAACAATGATTAATCTGACCTTCAGGTCCATTTTCTTTATGCATCATTTTTTTAACATTCTAGAGCTATTATACTAGGCCTTGCCCTGTGCCTCTCTTTGTGTACCCAGCCCCTAGCCCCTAGACTTTCACTTTGCATATTGAGCAATTACTTTGAAAGAAAAATAAAGGAAACAACATTTTCTACTCTGTGCTAGGCTCTGGGGTCAGTATTCTACACAGTATGGGCACCACAGCCTCTCCAGGAGGTCCTTGTTCAGGCAAGAACAAGGCTGAGTATGCAGCTTCCACTGTTCTGAGAGGCTGGGCCACTGTGACCTGAGTGCACTTTTCTGTTTCCAGCTCTAGCTCCTTAGAGCTCACAGCTGAGGGGGTGGGGGAAGAATACTCCAGCCCCTGAAGATATTCAGACAGTCCTACTCAGAAGCCAATGAGGAAGTGCCCACCAGGCCCATTAGCCCAGAAGCAACAGCAATATAGTTGAGTCAAGAGCGTCAGCCAGTTGGGCAAGCCCTTGCCTGGCCCCCTCAGAGACTGTAGCTGCAGCCCTAGTTATTGCTTTTCCAAGGAGGTGGCTTTGGTCTTCTTTCTCCAGGGCCCAAGTCCCCTGCAATGCTCCCAACTGCCAAAGACAGCTCCCTCAGAACCCCCAGGTGATATCAATTTAAGCTGGGGTCCCCACTGAGCCAGCCTTATCCCCACAATGTGCCAGACATTCAAGCCACACTGCCCACTCTACTTCTCTCAGTCCTTCAGCAGGTAGGGTTGTGTGGCTTCATTATTCATCCACGGAGCAAATATTGGTTGCCTACTATGTACAAGATATGGGGTATCCAGCTAAAATAAACACTCTGCACTTGCTGACTGAGTACGCTTACACAGGTTATCTTTCCAACCTCCCTTTTGCCTTCCTGATAATATTCATCCACATGGATTTTGCCTCACTGGAGTCACCTATGCCCCAGGGCTGGGGTGACACATGTGACCAGTGACAATTTCAAATAACCCTTGCAGTATCTTACTTCTCTGAGTGACTTTTTCCCTGTAGGAGGCTGTATGTTCTTCAAAGACCCTGATCTCACAGAACTGGTCCTGGGACTGGATCCTGAACATGCCATTGTGGGGTGGAGCAAAATGAGACAGGAAAACCCACTGCTGAGCATGTGTCTACCCTGGGCAGCACAGCAAGCCACCAACAACCCCTGACACCACAAGAGAGGTGTGGTTTCTTGTTCTTTTTTTTTTTTGTTCAGGCTGTGCTTATTTTGTGCTGTTAATAAAGCAAGTTTCCATGTCTGGAAACATACCTATTGACTGAAAAGGGAAACAGGCTTTTGATTCAAAAGTTCATCAGAGACCATAAGGATTTCCCCCAGAGGGAGATGCAGTCTTCTCTTCATGCAGATGGAGAACTTGGACATGGAGCAGAGCCCTCCTCCCACCTCTCCAACATCAATGGAGCAGCTACTCCAAGCTGAGTAATGAATGCACTTCCTGACCCTGAAGACATTGACAAGGCAGGGGAAAAAAAAATGATACAGTGCCACAGTGCTCCTGGGACCTCAGCCATCTCTGTGCCCTCCTGGAGAACATGGATATATCTTCTGCTACCACTCACTCTCCCCTTGTGACCATCCTCTGGGTCCCTAGCAAGCGCTTCTTTTCTCATGGACTCTGTGTTCATTTGATGGGATATCTAGGGATAGGGGGAAGATTTAGATGGAAGATGACAGCAAATTTAGATAAGGCACCATCTATGCAGTGCAAAAATACTCTGTGATCCTATCAACACTCAGTCCCATCAGTGTCTCCTTGAGTGAAAGAAGTCCAGCCTTTTCTTTCCCTTCCACACGGTGCTCCTGAAGGGCCTGTCACTGTCCATGGTGCTAATGACTGTGGCTGAGTGACTTCCCTTAGCAGGGAGGGATTGTGTTTCAGTAATCCAAGAATTAACTCATGTTCCCAGCTTTGATGTGAGGCTATAGTTCTGTGTGGAAATGCTGGACAGTCCATGCATGCCCTTCCTCTCCTGGCCTCACCCCTATGCAAGAGACATGGCCCCTGGCCAGGCCAGAGGTTGGATAGCTGAGAAGAACTGTTCTCTCTGGGTCCCAGCTTTCCTTCCTCTTGGCTACTCACTCTGTGTACCCACTCTGCCACACACACACACACACACACACACACACACACACACACACATCATGAAACACAGTTGTAATGAGGCAGCCGCTCACTTTCCTCCCAGTCAGGAGACAGAAATCAAGTGCAAGGCTAAAAGTGCAGCTTTGACAACACCAAACATGCTTCCTCTGCATTGAAATGTGTTTTATTTTCTTGTATTGTAAAGATGAGAGGAACACATGGTCCTGACAGATTCACTGAGGGAGGGTTGTAGCTGCCGGAGATGGTGGCCACCCAGTGGGTCTGACTGGCAGTCATCAGGATCCAGAAAAGCCCTCCAGTGCCCACCTCAACCAAAGGTTTGGCCTCCATTACAGTCACTCTTAGGAACAAAACAGCAATTGTCAAAGAGTTTTCCATGAGCTCATACTTGAAAGGAAAAAAAAAAGTATTCTTAAGTAGAATTGGTTTGGGAAATTCTGGATCAAAATATTTGCAGTGTGTGTTTGTTTCACTGATGCACTTGTCAGAACCTTTACTATGCCAACAATCATCATGCTATTTTTCCCTGACATAGTTGGCCAGCTTTTATGTAGTACATGGAGTACACACAGCATAGATTCTAGAACATTCTGATTCAGTTTTCAGTCCTGCTTCTGCCATTGACTACCTGTGCTGCCTTGAGCAACTTCCTTAATGTTTCTGTGCCACTATCTCCTCATCTCTGAAATGGGGATAATAATAGTACCTACCTCGTAGGGTTGTTGTTAAATGAATTAAATGTGGAGAGCTCTTAAAAGGGTGCCTGGCATACAGTAAGCCCTGGAACACTGTTGCCTAACATTATTATCAGCAGGGGCACTAATATTCCTAAAACCCAATCTGGTAAGTGCTGGGTTAAGGCACTGTCTTTGGAAGGCTTCCACGGAAATGCCACAACTTTTGCACAAGTTGTTCCATTTTACCCACCTGGAACATCCTTCTCACTGTTTCAAACTCCTAATGAATTCTTTTTAGTCTTTAAAAGCCGGCTCAAAAGTTTCCTCCTAGGAGAAGCCTTCTGTGAATTTCTCAAGCAAAACTTAGTCACTCCCTAAAAACTCAGGACAGCATTTTGGCTTGGAGTGGTCTTTGATGGGTGAATTTGTTACAATAAATTGGAATGATTACTTTATGTGTCTCTCTCTCTCCCCCATTGTGCCACGAGCTCTTTAAGAGCAAGAACTATAGTCTATCTCCAGAGCCCAAGTGCATAGCACAAGGCCTGGGACATGCAGAGTGCTCATCATGGGCATAAATTATTAGTTAATTGTGCATGCTTGCATATTGCCTGGGAAGCTGGCATGTGACACCCTCCACCATTCACTAGCACGAAGAAGCAAAAAGCATGAATGGCTCATGCCTCCTCTAGTTATAAGATGTGTGACCTTGAGCAAGTTGCACCACTTCCCTGAACCTATTCCTCATCTTTTTTTTTTAAAGATTTTATTTATTTATGTTTTAGAGAGGGAAGGGAGGGAGAAAGAGAGAGAGAGAGAACGTATTCCTCATCTTAACAAGTTACCGATACTTATTACTTCTTAAACCTGAGGGAGGATTACAAGTAAACATCAACCCTGCCCATTCCTTCAACCCCACTTCACACATACACACACATACACACATACGCACACATCTTGGGCTTTTTGGGGGGTAAAGGAAAGAGAATAAAGGAAAGCAGGATCTAGGGATTTGCAAGAGGAAGTGAGAGGTTGGTTATGATAACATTTCCAATTTCAAATTCCCTGCAAGTTACCCCCTAAGCACACCTAACCTGACTGCCCTGGCCTGTCAACTCCATGCAGGGTTCTGGAAAGGAGGAAACCTTTTCAAAGCTCATGCTTCTCAAAAATGAGGGAAAGGAATTAATGTCACCAAAGGAAGCCCCCTCTCCACACTGTGCTCCCTCCTGCAAATCCAGGCCCTAGTGAGAGTCTATAGCCACTCCCCCACTCCAGGCCTCAGTTCCCTCCTCTGTTGGATGGGTGCAATCACTTGAGCCCTGTTTACTCAGAGGTGGGGTGGGGGTGAAGTAAGAATTACACTGGATGGGCCCTAGGAGGCAGCGAAGAAACAGATGTTCTCTCCTGGACCATGGCTCCTGTCCCCCAGCCACTCCAATCCCCGAGTCACAGAGTAGAGGCACCTCTCCTGCTCTTTCCACCTCTTTCCAGTGACAGCAAGAATGGAATCACAGATATAATCTGTGGATTCAGCGGCCCCTCCCAGGGGATGCAGGCTTCCCTGGAGGCTAGCACAATTCACTCACAAAGACCTGAGGCTCAAAGTGTGGACTGGTAGGAGCAGCTCAGTCCAAACAGTGGTTCAAATGTAGCTGGTCATGGTGGTCTCTGCCACACCGCCTGCCCAGCTCTGCCCCACCCAACCCAAGCTTCACACACTTTTTCTGTCTTTTTTAAAAATTTTATTAGAGTTTATTTGAGCCAAACTGACAACATATGCAGGGGACCAAGATCTTAAATGCTCCCCACCTTTCCTGCCCTTTGAAACGCCAAAGGATTCTGCTCAGCCTTTGTAAATATGACAGAGCGATTCTCTGAGAGTTGAGCACAGCTACCTTTCAAATACCCTAGCAGACAGTAACCCATTGAGTCACAAACACTGTAGCCTGAATTAGTACAATCACAGCCTTCTGAACGATCAAAGATGCCCTGTGCAGCATGGCAGCTGGCAACATGTGAGTGGAAAGAGAATGGATCTTAGCACCAGAGCTGGGTTCAGATTCTGGCCTCTTAGTGCTGGGTGACACATCTCTGAGCCTGAGTTTTCTCACTGTCAAACTGACATCATAGCATCACTTCACTGAGTGCTGGACAGGAGTAGATGACATCGTGTGTCCAAGGTGCCTGGAACATAATAATCACTCAGAGCATTTAGTCCCCTCTCCCTTGCCTTCTTATCAGTGAGAGAAGTGGCATGAAGGGTGCAGGGGATAGTGGTGGGAGTGAAGCTAAGGCTGAAATCAGGCCATCATGCTGAGAGATTTACTTTCATCAGGGCTGGCCTGGTTGTTTCAGGGTTGGGGGAGGTAGTGTGGGGTGCAGAGGGCCTCTTGGGCTGCTGTTCATGAGGATCCCCTCTCAGATACCTGGGAGGTAGGAGGGAACTTGGGTTAGCTTACCTTTCTTTGGCTCCTTCCTGGCTCTCCACCTGGAGACACTCTGCCGGCTCCTTCTCAGCTACCAGATGACAAACTTAGTCTCTACACAGTAGGGTGAGCCAGATGGCTAAGTGTGGCCCATGCTGACACAAACATGGGAAGAATCTGTGAGAAACACAAGCAGCCATGGCCTCTGTCTACAGGAGAACAGTGAAGGGCTGCTGGGCCAGGCATCCCCATGGCAGGGATGTGTGGGGAATGCAAGTGAGCCCAGGCCCTCAAGGGTTGTTGGGGCTGAGCCTGGCTCAGAAGCCACTCCAGCTGCCTGTGTCTTCCTCTGGGACCCTCACTCCTCCTGCTCACTTGAGTCCTGAAGTGGAGAGAGGAAAAGACATGTCTGCTGTGTGCCCACTGTGTGCCAGGGCTTCATTTGTGTCCATGAGCTTATGCCATTGTCAGCCCTGCAAAGCAAGTACCACAATGGCTGGGGTAGTGATGTCTGTGCTTAAATGGGGGCTCATTCAGAGGATCTCAGAACCTTGATCGGGGAGAAACTCATCTCTGTTATCACCCTGATTGAAATTTAGCATTTCCTTGCATTAGGAAGGTAAGCAAGAAATGACATATAGTGTTAACACTACTTGTGACTTTGTCACCAAGAAGAGTCACAGGCATTTTCATAACATAGTATAGTAATTATAGATATGACATGCAGTCATATGACATACAGATGCTCGCTAATATAATGAAACACATTAATAGAAAAGCACATGTATTACCATATTATAAATTTGAGCTTTAAAACATTCTGATAGCCCTGACCAGTGTGGCTCACTTTTGGTTGGGCATTGGCCTACAAAGTGAAAGGTCACAGGTTCGATTCCCTGTCAGGGTATATGCCTGGGTTGCGGGCCAGTCCCTCTTGGAGCACATGCTAGAGGCAACCGAGCGATGTTTCTCTCACACCTTAATATTTCTCTCCCTCTCTTCCTCCCTCCCTTCCCCTCTCTCTAAGAATGAATAAATAAAATGTTTTTAAAACATCCTGATAATTATTTAAAACATTATTTCCATTGTAACTCTGTGCATTTTATTTTATGCATATTAAAGAATCTTTTCAGGAGAGGTTCGTGGCTTCACCAGGCTGCAAAAGGGGTTGTTGGCACAAAAAAGATTAGGAGCTTGAGCTCTGGAGCCAGGAGCTTCTGATCCCGGCCTGCAGAATGTTGTGTGACCTTGATCACATAATTTAACTCATCTGTACCTCGTTGCTTTATCTAGAAAATGGGGATGATAATAGTACATGTGACATATGATACTCAGAAGGTTCAATGTGATACAAGTCTTGGCATACTGCCTACCATACAGTGATATCAAAAACACTCTATCACCCGAATTCATCCTCCCCTTCCTAGCACAGGAAGATTTCCTAGCCCACTTGGCATTGGTAGAATTCCACTAGAGAAACAGAACTAGTAGGAGACACATATTAAGGGCTCTGTTGCAAAGAATTGGCTCACAGAACTGTGTGGGCTGACTATGCAAGTCCAAAATCTGCAGGGCAGGATTCAGGAGAGGCGGGCTGGAACTCTCTGGTACAGGTGGAAGCTGCTGTCCGACCACAAGTGGAATTCCTTCTTTTCATGGAAGCCTCAGCTCTGCTCTTAAGGTCTTTTTGTATATATATACTTTTTTCATTAGTATTTATTTCAATTAAAGAAATGTAAATTCAGAACTAATGTAAGGTCTTTTAACTGATTGAATCAGGCCCACCCAGATTGTTGAGGTAGTCACCTCTATTTAAAGTTAACTAATACCACCCTGGCTGGTGTAGCTCAGTGGATTGAGCGCAGGCTGCAAAACAAAGCATCGCAGGTTCGATTCCCAGTCAGGGCACATGCCTGGGTTGCAGGCCATGGCCCCCAGCAACCACACATTGATGTTTCTCTCTCTCTCTCTTTCTCCCTCCCTTCCCTCTCTAAAAATAAATAAAATAAAATCTTTAAAAAAATAAATAAAGTTAACTAATACCTTCATGTCAACACCTAAATTAGTGTTTGATTGAACAATGGTGGTCTACAGTCTAGTCAAGGTAACATAAGACCAAACATCATACCACCCAAGAACAAGGGAGGTCTGGAGAACTTCATGTGTGGACTCGGTTGAGAGGCAGTAAGAGTGGACACATCCATTAATTCCACCAGAGCTCAATAAGTCCTGCGCTACCTCTCATTCAGAGCCTTGCCCAGGGTGCTCCCCCTCACCTCTCTTATGTGGGACATTTAGGCCCTTCCAATGTGCCCATAGTGCAAAGATGCAGTCTTCCAGCTAAGGAGAAAAGAAACAGAAGCATGTGGCCCTGCCTGGGTAGCTCAGTTGGTTGGAGCATTGTCCCAATATGCCAAGGTTGTAGGTTCAATTCCCAGCCAGGGAACATAAAAGAATCAACCAATGAATGCATAAATAAGTGGAACAACAAATCAGTGTTTCTCTCTCTTTCTCTCAGAAAAATAAATAAATAAAATTTTTTGAAAAAAGAAAGATACAGAAGCATAGGGCTACAAAGCATGTACAGAATACGTGCCCAAAGAATTTGGTGAACTCTGGAGGGGGCAAGACTCAATGAGGCATTTATAGGGCATGAACTTGGGCCCACCTAGGACATGAGAGTGAATAAGATATGATCTTGAGGGGCCCCCACCTGGTGAGGGTGACAGACAAGCAGGGGACAAGAGCCCCTGAGAAGTACATAGCAGTTGCAGCCATCACCCAGAGAAACAAGATGGAATTTGTTGGTTCTTCAGGATGGAATTTGGGGAGGGATCTCCTGGGCTCGTTTTGCCCACTCCAGATCAGAATCTTGATTCTAACTGCCAGGTAGACTTTATCCCATCAGGGCCCCTTGCTGAAGACTTTATGAAGAAGATTTTTTAAGCATCACTGACCTGCTGTCTCTGCTGAGAAGCCTGGATGAGCTCCAGACTGGGCATATTTCTGCTTCGGCCCATCTTCAGGGAAGGGAAGTGGAAGCCCTGATCCATATCAGGTTTTTTGTGAACTGCTACAGACGCTGGCAGGGCGACAATCCTTGTCTCTGCCTGAGGACAGTGTCT
Source organism: Tonatia bakeri (assembly GCA_004024845.1). Lineage (NCBI taxonomy): Eukaryota > Metazoa > Chordata > Mammalia > Chiroptera > Phyllostomidae > Tonatia > Tonatia bakeri. The sequence goes on along the minus strand of PVIA01008832.1, from coordinate 18,046 downwards.
GCAGATATTCCAACTGTTTTCCCTGTGCCTAGTCACTTCTTGCTTTGAGTTCAAACTGGTACAAGACCTTAGGTATGTGGCCCCTTGACTCGTTCTGTGTGGGCGCCCCCTGGTGGCAGCAGACTGTTATCACTGTCTAGTCTCTTGCCCAAGTTCCTTACCGTTAGACCACAGCAGTAGGGATGGAGGGGTGGGGCATAGGGTGGGGGGTTGGTTCTGTTTTGGGATGGAAGGGGTTGGTTCTCAGAGAAAAGAGGACATGTGCTACGCATTTTGTAAACCAGAGAATAAAGAAAGGAAGGGCATTCTGGACTTCAGAAAACCACATGCAAAAGCTAGCGTGCATTAAGGAGAGGGAATCTGGAACCTCAAAGTCTGGTAAAATACGGGAAGGCAGAGAGAGGAAGGGGATTACTTCTGGTGGTAGAATAAAGTCGGAATGATAAGAAGCATGAGGGAGCTTACTGGCAATGTTGAAAGTGGGGACCAGCCTCTGCCAAATTCTGGGTCAACCTGGACCCTCATTAATGTGGAAACTGGAGAGTCAGATCCCTTACAGATAAGGAAAAACATTGTTCTAAAAGACCCCTTCTGTGTCTCAGTTTATGTGACTCATAAAGTGACCTCAGAGACAAAGAAACCCAGCCCACCAGTAACAGAGGGCTCCAGGACCTGGAGGGAACTGGGCAGGGAACCACCAGCCATGTCAGCACTGGCCCATTCCTTAGGATACGGAAGTCCCCACCCCAATAGCATTTCCACCCAGAGGGATCCAAGAGTAGAAATTCCCCATCTTCCCACAAAATCATAAAAGGGTTTGAAGGTGCAAAGGGGAGCAGGAAAGCAGGGTGCAAATTGTGTATATAGTCCTTTGGGGATGACAGCCATGTTGCCTGTTTTCTTATGTAATCTTCATAACAACCCCTCCAGAAATTTATAATTAGCTCTATTTCACAGATGAGGAACCTGAAGCTCGGAGAGGCTAAGTAGCCTCCCCAGGGTCACCCTGCAGTTAATGGTGTGGTTAAACTAAGCTCTACATGTAGCCTCTCACACCCTTTCTGCTGGGTCCCACAAGGGTTTGAATGTCTGAAGCAAGTTGGCAGTGGCCATCACAGCCTGTTACCCTCACGCCGTGATCCTGGCCTCCATGATCTCCACGTGACACTTGATGAGACTAGGCCTGGAGAAGAGTCACCCAGTCTCTCTGTGATGATGCCTCACCATCTGCTCCCCAAAACCCAAGATCCTCCAGGTCCATAGGGGTGGTACCTTCATCAACTTCTTGTGGCTACATTTCCCCATTTCACAGTCCAGAAAACTGAGCCTGGCCCCAGGCCTCCTCCTCAGGTGGGAAACAAGAGCACTGATGGGGGGCTGGCAGTGCCAGCCTAAAGGTGATGTCATAGGTACCTTTTTTTTTCTGGGGGTGAAGAGCCAGGACGCCTGATACCCTGAGGTCCCAGACGCCCTGACCTATGGCAGATAGGGGATCCCTAAGGGTCTTTAAACCTCCAAGCCTGGATGTTTACATACCAGGGTTGCGGGGGAAGGGGGAGGTGAGATGTGACTGCCTTGCTCTAAGCACACCCAGGTTGTGAGAAAATTAGTTTTTTCTCTGCCCCTAATTCTACTTCTATATGCATCTAAGTACATTAGGCTCCACCGTGGGTCTACGGCCTCCTCTGTAAAATAAGAGGGTGGGAGGGATCATTTTTAAGTTATCTTCAAGCTCAAACATTACACAAACTCTAGGTAGGTGAAACATTGTATTAGACAGCTAGGGCTGCTGTACCAAATACCACAGACTGGGTGGCTTACACAACAGAAATGTATTCTTTCACAGCTCTGGGGGCTACAAGTCTCCTTGGCTATCTTCTCTCTTGTCTTCACCTGGCCTTCCCTTTGTCTGTGTCCCGATCTCTTCCTGTAAGGATAGTCCTATTGGACTAAGGTCCACCCATACGATCTCATTTAGCCTTAATCACCTCTTTACAAGCCTGTCTCCAAATATGGTCACATCCCAAGGTTTAGGACATCAATATATGAATTTTGAGGAGGGCACAATTCAGCCAATAACACGGATAGAACATACTCTTCATTTCATAACAGAAGTTGCAGCCCTAGCCCTTTAAAAGTGAGCTCCCTGGTGCATTTAAAAGAGAATTTGGTTCTCATCTTTTCTCCAGGTCCACATCAATGACCCTAACAAGGCCTATCTGTCTGCAACATGATTTTAGAGGCCAGAAATAATATTTCTATTTGCCACTTACTAGGTACCAACGTCATGCCACTGGCTGGCTGTTGGAATTGATAAGGACACGCTGCCCTTGGCCAACTATTAGAGAGTAAAATGTGGGAGGATTAGAGTACAAAGAGCACAGGCTTCAGAGTCAGGTCTCGGGACAGCTATCATCTGCTTGACCTTAGATGAGAGAGCTCTGTGAGCCTCTATTTTATCATGTGGGCAATGGGACGATAGCACTACAGCAGACATCCTGGCCCACACCATTTTGGTGCATGCAAGCTACCCTTCCAACTGCCAGTGCCTGCATCTCTGTGTTTCAGGTGGAGAAAGGGCTGACTGGTGGCAAGGACCCACTGTGCACTCTGCTCCTTTGCCCAGAAGGCCAGAAAAGCCCAGGAATTCAAGACTTCTTGAAGCAGCCCATAACCAGTGGTCGGTGGAAGCTGGCTTGTAAGCCCTCCTTTAAGAGGAACAAGTGCAAGACACATTCACATGCCTTTCCTCCCAGCCTGATTCACTTCCTCACCCCCCTCCCTAGCCTCACCTCCCAAATAAATTCCTCTCACTGACACTCCTGTTTTAGGCTCTGCTCCCCCACAATGCAGGACTACATATGATCACATGTGTCCATTCATGGCTAGCTGTTACACGGGTAGTGGTGAGGAGAGCATTATGATATAATACTTTAGGTAAGGAATTTTTATTGCAGCTATCCTCTGATCCCCTAAGGGGTGGTGAGTCACTGGCTTCCACCTACCTCTAAGCCCCCAAAAGAGTTTCAGCTTCTCTGAACAACCCCAATAAAACTCAGCTCCCTATCTGTTGTTTGGCCCCTGTGCCCAAGTGGGGTTGAAGGCAGAAGAAGCAGCTGGCTCTGGCCCAGATTGACTCTATTTGCACCTCAGCAGCCTGACCCTGTTCTCTGACATCCAGAAAGACCCAGCAGTAAGACTTCCATGGCCCCTTATCACCCTTTCCACAGTCTCGACATGGAGACAGGCTCATGACACTGGGCACAAACCTGCCTCCCTTTCCTGAACAGCATGACCCCTTTTCTTTCTCCCACCCCAGACCTCCACTCCCTTCCCCACCTCCAAGGGACTTCCACAGTGTGGGGTCCCTCCCTCTGTCCTTCCAAGAAAAGATGAGCTTTCACAAGTACTGTGAATTTGCAATTTCTTAAAGAAGCTGGAGACACAAAGCTCAAACAAAGGAGTGGGGTCTGAGTGGTGGGTTTTCAGGCATTGGCCACAGGACACCCTAAGGTGTTATTCAGATGCAGAAGGAACAGCATTCTGCCCAAGGGCAGGTCTATTTAAGGTGGGCGGGTGAGACTTTCAGTGGGCATTTCACAGCGTGCTCTAAAAGGGGCCCAGACAATCCCTCTTCTCTCGCCTGTATCTCTGGGATTCAAACCCAGGCTATATATTTCTGATTCCAAACAACATGGGCTTGTCATAAGTTGGGCCTTAGAACAGAAACAGAGATGGGAGGGGAAGAAAATAAACAAGGCCCCACTCCTTGCTTTCCTCCCTACTTTTGCCTTGGAGTTGGGAAAAGCTACCAAAGCAGAGACCCCTCTGTCCCTCTCGTGGCTCTAGCTCTGTCCACTTGGCAGGAGCCTGTCTGCTGGACCCACCAGGGCTCCCTGTGTGTCATCCCCCAGCCGCAGGATGCTAGTGGCAACTATCAGAGAGACCAGCCAACCCTAGCCAGCCCCCTGACCACCCTAGCCTCTGCTCAGAGGACAAGGCTGAACTGATTCTGTCAGGAAGAGTTAGACCTCTCTCCTGGGCTGGCTCGATTCGACGGTACGAGACAAATGCGTTTGGACAGCCTGGATCCAGAGCACTATCTGTCAGACATACTGGCCACCTCTCCGGCAGGCAGCACTCTCTGCAGAAAGATCGTGCAGGCTCCATCCATCCTGTCTTGAAAAGACTGACATCAGAGCCTGAGGATCCAGGGAGGAAACCAAAGACAGCAGGTATCTGCAAGCTGGGGGTTCCTTGGGGAAAAGGTGTCAGGACCAGCTAAGTCCAGGCCGCTGTGGGGAGGCCAACAGCCAACACCTTCTCCCTGCCCCAAGAAGGTGACTCATCAGGCACCCAGTTGCAGAATGATCACAGAAGCACAATTTTATCTCCCTGAGAGCTGCCGGTTGGGTGGATGAGGGAGATCTGGTGACTGGGTGAACATGACAGGGCCACTCTGTGAGGGGACTCTACCTTATTCCAGAGGAGACTCCCACCCTCACCACCCCCTCTTACACCTGACATGCTTCCTGCACAGACCAGCTGGCAAGGCAGCCAATAGCAGGCATGCTGGTTGGAATGAGCAGGAAAAAATCCTCAAGAATCCAAGCCCCTCCCCAGGGTGAGCTTGCAGGGGGCAATTTCATGAAGCCAAGCCCCTCATCAGCCCTCAACCTGTAAGCGCCTGGCAGGCAGTCATTCCCTCCTCCCAGATTTCCCACAGCCTTCCCCTGATAAATGCAAGAACCAAAAACTTCACTGAGGTGATGGAATCCCACTAATAGGAATTTCCATGTATCGAGTCATCTTGGGGGGCACAAAAATTCTGAGCATCACCCATGTCATCCAGCAAAGTAGATTTCTTGTTATTAACTCAGCTGGTTGGAGGCAGCTGTGAATGTGATGGCCAGGGTCTGAGTAACAGAGGCAGGCGTTATGGACTGAATGTGTTCCCCCTAAACTTCATGTGTTGGCACCCTACCCTGCAATGTGATATTAGGAAGTGGGTCTTTGGGAGGTGGGTGGGATTTACATAAGGTTGTGAGAATGGAGCCCTAATGAATGGAGCCCTAATGAATGGAGCCCTAATGAATGGAGCCCCAAGAAGAGTCGCTGGAGAGTTTGCTTCCTCTCTGCTCTCATGTGAAGATACAACAAGAAGTCAGCCATCTGCAACTTGGAAGAGCTTTCACTAGACACTGGATCTGCCAGCATCTTGACCTTGGAATTCCCAGCCTCTAGAACTGTGAAAAATACATTCTGGTGTTTATAAGTCACCCAGTCTGTTACTCTCTTATTGCAGCCTGAGCTAAATAGCGAATTGGAGGATGAAAATTGAGCTCTCATCGAATCACGCCTGACCCAGCCTGACCCAGCCTGTCCCTTAATTAGCTATATGACTTCACGCAGGTGCCAGTGCCTCTCTGAGACTTAATCTGTCTCCTATTTGTCTGTTTTGCCCAAAAGATGGTTTGAGCAGCTGTAGTCACCCTTCCCAACACCACTGCCCAGGTGCTTATTTAATGACCATCAACTCAACGCCTGGTACTTTTCTAGGTTCTTGGAATATAGTGAACAAAGCAGACAAGAATTCCTGCCGTCAGAGAACTCATGTTCAAGTGGGTGTGCCCCAAACCCTCACCTTCCTCTTCATAAGGCACTTCAAATATCAAAGAGGTGGGAACCCTTATTCACTGTTGGTAGAAATGCAGATTGGTGTAGCCACTGTGGAAAGCAGTGTGGAGATACCTCAGAATATTAAAAAAGGAACTGCCTTTTGACTCAACAATCCCACTTTTAGGAATACATTCAAAGAAACCTAAAACACTAATTCAAAAGAATATAAACACCCCTATGTTCATTGCAGCATTATTTACAATCACTAAGATATAGAAGCAGCCTAACTGTCCATCAGTAGATGAGTGGATAAAACAACTATGGGACATTTACACAATGGAATTCTACTCAGCATAAAAAAGAAGAACATTTTACCCATGACAGAATGGACGGATCTGGAGGACATTATGCTAAGTGAAGTAAACCAGGCAGAGAAAAGACAAATACCATAGGATTTCACTCACATATGCAATCTAATGAACAAAATGAACAGGCAAAATAGAGACAGACTCATAGATGGAGAGCAGGATGACAGCTAAGGTGGAGAAGCTTAGTGGGTGGAGGGATTAGGCAAAAAGGAAAAAGAACTCATGGTCATGGACAACAGTGTAGTGATTATGGGGGAAGAGAACATAAGCAGGTTAAACAGTAATGGAAAAACTACAATAAGAATTTTTTTAAAAAACCTCCTCTGAACTTCCTACTGAGGGTTACCTCTCACTGTGACAACTTCTATAAACCTGCACCAGCTGCATAAAGTGGGCCTGCCCTGTACTGACTTGTGAAAGAACCAGAACAATAAGGAAGGGACAGGAGGTGCATGGGGATGGCATGCCCCCCATCGGGCTGTGGCAGGACATACCAGCATTCAGGGCCTGCCACTACCCAGCCAAGCCAGGGTACTTGTCAGCCTGTAGGCACCAGAGAGCCCTGGGGCCTTTCTTGAACCTTTTTAAGAAGTGCTCCCTCCAGATGTAGACCCTCCAAGGTTAGGCCTGGAGGTGGTTCTGAGGTAGGAGACTGCTGTCCCCACCCCAAGGCCTTATTTCTATTTTTTCCTCTGGTGATCACTTTGATATCAACAACCTCCCACCATGAAGCCTTTGGCGCTGCTTCCCTTGTGAAAATTGGCCAAAGAATAGACTCAGGACCTTTCCCCAAAATTCCCACCCCCATAACACAGGACAGCAACACCAGGATCTTCCAGCAAGACCTGGGAAAGAACTGGGGGTGAAAAGGGGGGATTAAGTAGACCTTATGGTACAGCTAGAAGAGTGTGCCTTTCTTTCTACCAACTTCTTGGCCACTGTAAGGGCTCTTCCCCCAGCCTACCCCCACCTCGGTACTACCAGCTGCTACCAAATCTAGACTCAAGAAGAGAAAGCCCTCTCTTCTCCCACCTACCTAAGGGCCATTATCACTATGGCTCACTGGCAGCAGACACTGGGATGGCCCAGAAACTCCCTTCCAGAAGCCCAAGCCTCTATCAACAGGTCAATAGCCTCACTGCTGGGCCATGACAGGGAAACAAAGGCTCAACACAACAACCCCACACCCAATCAGGGAGGAACCCACCCAACAGCTGCCACAACTGCCACAGCTAAGGGGGCTGGGGCAGCTACTGGGGCACCACCAAGGGACCATCTCCCTTTAGTGGACAGGGTGTGGCAGGAGAGCTGAGCGAGTTAATCAGGTGGTTTAAAAGTCTGCCCGCAAGGCTAAGCAGAAGCCTGGCCTAAAGCTGCTCCACCTGGGCCACCCACCTGCACTGCCTGTCTCCAGCAAGGCCCCCCAAAGCCCCCAGCTCCCCAGAAGAAAGCTTTAGTAGCTGTTTCCATGAAGGCAAATGTGTGTTCAATGTTTCCTAATAAAATGCAAAGGCTGTCGAAGGCATTCTAGACCCCTCTTTTAGCTCTGAGGTGTAATTAATACATAAATTAAGCTCACGCAGACTCACAAATGCCAAGGATAAAAAAGAAAAGAAAAACATAATTAGTTTGCTCATATGACTCCATCTGTCAGTTCTGAGCTCAGCACCACACAGCAAATCCTGAGGGCTTTGGCCCCATTGGCAGTGCTGGGCTCTGCTCCTGCCCTGCTCTGGGGAAGAGGCTCTTCGTGGTAACTGTAGGGACCTGGGGACTCTGGTCACGGGTGTCTCGGTGAGCAGAGTGCTCTGGAGCACACTCACTGCAGGCTGACAGCATCTCGAGACCTGCTGATGTAGCCCTGGGTGATAGGGGGCTGGGGAGGGCAGCCACAGGGAATTGGCATTCATGTCTTCCAGTTTTGTCCTTCTCTGAGCAGAACTGGGGGGTGAGGGGGGAACAGAGAACTGGAATGGATCTAAGACTCATCCTCCTCCTCCAACCTGTCATCTCTGTCACATACTATCTACAAGAAGAGAAAGACTGAAAAGGATAACAGGAACTGAAGGGGAAGGTACCAGAGAAGAAGGAGGAGAGAAGAAGGCTTGGGGAGGGGGCTGGGGAGCAAAGAGGGCCAAGAGTAATGTAGGAGTAGAATTAATAACTATGCACACATTTGTGTAATGCCAAGGGCTTTCATGTGTAGTATGTCACTAGATTTTCAGCACTCTGGGAAAAGGACAGATAGGATTTTTTTTCAAAAATTATTTATATTACAAAACTAATACGTTTGTTTAAAAACATTTAGATAAGAGTATGAAGTAAAAATCGCCCCCAGATATTTCCTCCCTTACTCTCAGTCTACAGGAGACTATGTCATTAATAATTTATTGTGTATCCCTTTTGCAAAGCATTAATATTTGGAACAATAGTTGTTAAAAGGGGTATTGTGCTTCATACGTGGCTTGGCAACTTCCGCTCTGACTTGCAGTTGCAAACACCATACGTGCGCATCTTTCTAGGTGAACACAGAACAAGCTCACTCTTGTTGGTAAATGCACAAAGCTCCAACATATGAAATGATTTATAGATGTTTTGTTTATATTTACCACTCAGTTTATATAGTCTCCTATTGGTGAATTATTGGCTTATTTTTAAGATTTTATTAAATTTACAGAGATATTTAGGGCTGGTATTTATTTCTTATACATTTTATAAAGACTTTATTTTTTAGACCTATGTTAGGTTCACAGCAAAATGGAAAGGAAGGTACAGAGATTTCTTATTTGCCTCCTACCATCACATGTTTGTAGCCTCCCCCATTATCAATAACCCCACAGAGTGGTACATTTGTCACACTTGATGACCCTATACTGACAGTTTGGTATCGTCCAAAGTCCACAGCTTACTTGAGGGTTCACTCTTGGTGTTCTATATTTTATGGTTTTGGACAAATGGTTAATGATTGTATCCACCATTATAGCATTTCACTGCTTTAAATATCCTCTGTGCTCCGCCTGTATTTTTCTTGTTCTCAAAGACAGAAATAAAACAGGCTTTAGGGAGATTGAACCCAGGGCTACACAATTAGGAAGTGGCAAATACTACCTTAGACTCAGCTCTTCCATCTCCATACCCAGTGCTCTTTTCACTGTACCACAGTGGAATGTGGGGCAGGAGACAGGACAAGCTAGGAGAAGAGGAGAGGGGAGGAAGGGAGGAGGGTTCAAGAAAAGAGAAAAAGAACCCTGGCTGGTGTGGCTCAGTGGGTTGAGCATTGACCTGAGAACCGAAAGGTCACTGGTTCGATTCCCAGCCAGGGTTCATGCCTGGGGTTCAGGCCAGGTTCCCAGTTGGACAGCCAAGTGATGTTTCTCACACTGATGTTTCCCTTCCTCTCTTCCCCTCCCTTTAAAAATAAATAAGTAAAATCTTTTTTTAAAAAGAGGCAAAGTAAATCAAGGGGGCTGAGGATGGAGTAGTAAGAAGGGCCACAAATAATTCACCAAAAAATATTTTAAAATTCTTAAAAGCCTTATTTGTTAAAGCAGGCCCTTACAACCATGTACATAATTATGAAAAATTAGACCCATCTAAGTGTCCAGCCATCTGAGGGGGGTTAAGTCCATGACTGATGCCACATGGAGGGAGCATAGCACAGGAGCCTGAGTGCTGGCCATGAAAATGACAGAGCCACAGAGAAGGGCTAGGGTGTGGTCTGTGTGGGGTGGGGAGCAGAATACAAAACAGTGCCAGGGAGGGGCTCCTTGACTTCACCTCCTGTTTTCAGCTTCCCATGTGGCTCTGCCCCTTGACATCATGGGAGTTGCTCCCACCAAGGTCCCTGGGACTTGTAGGTAAACCAAACCTATGCACATGTCTAGACCCTCAGGTTTCTGGGCAGTGTACCCACCTTACATTTCATAGCACGCTGGGATCATGGGATGAGTCTGCTCTGTGCTGGAGGTAACCAGGGGACTGTGGGTGCCCAGCCCACCCTTTTAAGGTCAGAGAGGACCAACATCCCACCCATCAGGCTCTACCAGCACCACTGGGGCGCCTGGTGGGAAGCTCTGCTCTTCAGCAGCCCAGGTGCTCACTGCCATCTCCTTTCTAAAGCACTTCTCTCTGGGATGGTGGTGGCCCTATGGCTTTTCTCCAGGTGGGCAGAGTGGTGCCATGAGCCCCAGCCTTTCCTGATTATGCACGCTTCTCAGCACCCTCGAGTGTATATTTGCATATTTGTTTATTTTTTAATATAGGGCATTAATCATTATATGTGTTATAAAGCACATGCAAAATTACATATTAAACAGGAAGGTATAACAATAAAATAAAGATTTTCAAGAAAATGCTGTAATTTACGTCTTAACGGTACCCAATAAGAGGCTTTTCATGTTCTCACTAAAAGATGTTAAAAAGCACTGTTAGTGAGAGCAAGGTATGTATTTGATACTGTCAGATCTGATTAGTGAGTTACTTCTTTTTCTCCTTGTGCTTGATAAAGAGCTCCCCCTAGGAGCAGGTGTCTGCTCCATCCTTCCTTTTCATTCACTTGGGCTCCCCTCTCAGTATTCTGGTCAGCCCTGGGTGACTTGGCAGGCATCTTTCTGAGCTGTCTGCTTTGGGAGGTTTGCTTGGTAAATGTTCCTGCCTGTGCATGGGCGGGCCACACATATCCCAGCAGTCTGGGAAGGGAATCAGCCAGGGATCCAGTCTCCTCCAGACTGAGGACAGCTCGGGGAGCTATGTGCATGTCCCATGACCACCCAGGATGCCTGGTCAATCTGTACTACAGGTTGAGAAACACCATATATGTCTTTTCTAATTTTGGTTAAAAAATATATAGAAATAAAAAGTCTCACTGTTTTCCTATACCTTCAGGGGTTTTCTCACACACCCCCATGGAGCATGTACCCCACTAGTGAAGTGGTTAAGAGTTTAGACTCTAGAACTGGAGTACCTGTGTTCAAATCCCAGCTTTGCCACTATATTAGTGTCCTAACACTATATCACACATTGCCCCAAAACTAAGTGCCTCGAAACAACCATACTCATGGATTGTCTCCCACAGGTCCTGTGGGTTGGAAATCCTGGAGTGGCTTGGCGAGACAGTTCTGACTTGGAATCCCTTAGAGGCTGTAGTCAGATGTCAGTGGGGCTGTACTCGTCACTGAGCTTAATGAGGACTGGGGATGTACTTCCATGGCACCTTACTCACCTTCATGGTTGGCAACTTGGTGCCTGCTAGTGGCTGGGGGTCTCACTTCCTCCCCATGAGCTCTTTGAGAGACCTCATGGCACAGTGATGGCAAGGCCTTTTGTGACCTGGCCTGGGAAGCTACCACCACCACTTCTGCCATGCTCTGGGGGCCCCAAAGGAGGTTCTGATTGGTTGTGGGAAGAGACAGACCTGTGGGCAAATCCAGGAGGCTAGGGGCACTGGGGCCCTCTCACAGACTGCCTCCCACATCCCTTACTAGCTGTGTGAACTCAGGGCACTTTCTCCACCTCACTGTGCCTTGTCCTTGCCTATGAAACGAGGGCAATGATATCCTGGGACAATTTATAACAGACTCAACTGCACTGGGTAGAGGTATAAAATGGCTTCATTTTCTCAGTCCCTCTCTTCATTTTGACTGTCAAAACCCCTTTTTGTGTCTCTTAAGGACATCTCAGGCAGGTCCAGCCTCATTTATAATCATAGTCTCATGTCCAACTGACCTATTTCCTCTGTGCACAGCTAGCCTGGGCCAGGCTTCTGGGCCCTGCAGAAAGGAGACTTGGGTCTGCATTTTATTCCCCTGCCTTCCCTCTGCTAAGATACTTTCTCCCTCTGCGGACAGTGGAGGGTGGGCTGGGAGGGGGCTAAGAGTGATAATCACTTACCGACAGGTGTTGCTCTGGCCTCTCCCAGCTGTCACTGTCTCTCTGGAGAGACTATCCGTATGGCTAGTGTCCAGAGGAGTGCATGCCACTCTCTGGGGCATGGATGGATTATCTGCTGAAGTTTTCTGAGGACTGTGTGGCTCTCATGGGTGATCCCCATCTAGGTCCTTCCTCTGCCACCCCCTACTTCTGCACTGCAGGGTGGGCACCAGTGATGCTCCTTTCTGCATCACCTTGCCAGGCCAAACTTGCAGGCTCAGCCAGTGCATCCCCTCCATCCCCACTCCTGTCTCTTAGGAAGGGGACACCAGCCTGCTCTCTCACAGGCACCCTCATGGCTGAGAGGCCTTCTCCTCAGCCCCTCCCTGGCTTCAGAGGCTAGTGGCCTCTGGCCCTGCCCCAGAGGAGGGATAGCTGTCCAGCTTTCCCCAGGCCAACCACTCACTACCTGCCCCTTCTCTAGCTCCCTCTCTGCTTATGTAGTAGTTTGATGAGGCTTTCTGTTTGTACCCTGGGAGGGGTCTGGCTCTCCTAATGGTTTTCTCTGTATAGAGTATGGAGCTGTTAGTGGCCCTTTGCCTTCAGCTTTTGTTGACAAGAACCATAGCTGGGGCAAGAGATTGAGTCCCATCAGCCTGGAGCTGTCTAGTGCTGCCTGCCGAAGCCAGAGTAGGATGAATAGGGGAGGAGGGCTCCGTGTAGTTGTCCCAAATGACTGTGTGATGTTGCTGTCCCCTGGTCCTTTGTGGTCTTCCACACTGTTGTCCCTCCCTGGCCAAACTCTCAGACTCCACACCTTAATTATCTGACTCTCTTCTCCTATCTTCTAGAGTGACTTTCTGAAATGGAAATCTGACCCTGTCACTCTGCTTAAAATGGTGGCCCTCAAGTTAAGTGTAAGCTTCAATGCCCTCCACTCAGGGGGAGAGGACATGGTTAGCTGCTGCCAATGACCCTGAAGGTTCTCCTGCCTTCCCATCAAGGAGCTAACTGGGACTGGAGGTGCCCCACCCTGGCCCAGGCAACTCAAGTAGCCTCCTGCATGACTCAGGTCACCCTATGAAAGGGGAGCAGCAAGGGTCAGGTCCCTCTCCCAGAACACAGCCCTGTTGTGACATAGCTGAACCTGCTTCAAGCATGCATCTCACCAGGAAGCTAAGAGAGGACTTAAGTCCTGTCAGGTCCTCAATGCTCATCTACCTAAGAGTCTGAGCCTACACCTAGCCCTTGGCTCACCCCCAGTGCTATCTCCCAGAGCCAGCGTGGACACATACATGCTGACTACCCTCCAGCCACAGGGACTGCTTGTGGGTCGTACTGTTCTTCTGAGAGAACTTCCCTCCAATTCTTTCCCACAGTATCCCTAAAGCCTCCAGTCTGTAGATTTGCCTCCTGTGCTCTCCCGAGGATTTAAGCACAGGTGCAACAAAGCACTTTCACAGGGTAGTGGGCATGAGACCAGAGAGAGCAGCTGACCCCTGCCCCAAGGATCTCCAGATTAGCTGAAAACACTAGCAGGTAAAGGATGCAGTCAGATGATGCAACTAGAGTGTGTGCAGGAAACCCACTGTGGTGCAAGAAAGGGTCTGGCTCTGCCTGTGGAGAGCACAGGCAGCTGCCAAGGAGGACCCATTTTTCTCCTCCACCCCCAGGTGATTCCTGCTGACTTGACCACAGGGCCTCTTGGTGGGGTCAGCGCCTTCCTCGGGTACAATGGCCCAACTCAGATGCTCCAGCCTTCCCATTATACCCCCACACAGGTAAGATGGAGCATTCAAATAAGTCTCTGCTGAAGACTACCAGACAGGGGGAGTAACAAAATAACAATAGCAACACGACTAACATTGATCAAGCGCTTACTATGTTTCAGGCAATTCTACATGCTTTACAAATGTTAACTTGCTTAATTTTCACTGAGGACACTTTGAGATGGACACTGTTGTTGTTCCCACTTTGCAGCTGGAAAACCTGAGGCTGGGAAAGGTTACGGAGCGTGTCCCAAGCATGTGATTGGTGTGGCAGAACCAGGATGTGAACCCCGCCATTTTGATCCCGAGCCCTCACTTTTTAATTTTTTAAACTTTTTTATGAAAAACAAATAAATATATGCAAAAATAGAATAATGCACCAAACCTCTTGCACCCTTCAGCCTGTGGCAGCGATGATCAGGGTGTGGCCCATCCTGTCTCTCGCATACTACCACCCACTCCACCCCCCTCCGTTACTTTGGAGTAAGTCCCAGATGCTATATTATTTCATTCATGAATATTTTAGGAGAATTTACTAAAAGATAAGAACTTTTAAAAACACTTAGCCGCAATACCATGGTCTTGCCTTAAAAAAATTAACAATGATTACTTAGAATCATGAAATATTTAGTCACTGTTCAAATTGCAGTTGTCTCAGATACACCATATTATTACAGTTTGTGTGTTTGAAACAAAATAAAAATGAGACCCATGCATTACTACTAGATCTGTACTTTTAAGCTTCATTTAGTCTGTGGGTTCCCACGGCTCTCAATGCTCACTCGCTCTCTCCCCACTTGTGATTTAATTACTGAAAAAAAACTGCATTGATTTTCCTCTTAAATTTTCTGCCATCTGAATTTTGTTGACTACAACCCCATGGTGTAAATTACTCATTTCTCTGTTCTCCGTATTGCTATAAATTAGTAGTTGGACCTTGTTCATGTGGAGGTTAGATGTTTGGCAAGATTATTTCATCATACTCTTCCATGGGAAGGCACATTATATCTGATTGCCTCTCTTTCTGTGGTGATAGCAGTGGTTGGTGCTCTGTGCTTAAACTCCTCGTTAACTAGAGGTTACAATACAGATATCCCAAATCTATTGTTCCATCTTCATTGGTTTTACAAAGAGATACTTCCTCTCATCTAGGTAACATTTATATGGGGGAGACAAGATGTTTTGTTCTTTCTCTTTATCTACCAGTTTTCCAGGTAATATACTTGCTTTTAGCATCAATCAGGTTTGGGCTTCTTGGGAGTTTTGTTTGTTTATTTTTGCCTTATCTTGTGGATTTAAGTCTATCTGGTAGTTTTCAATTCATTGTAGTTATTAGCATTAATCATATTCAAATACTCCCATCTTTGGTCAGAGGGGCTCCTGAGTGCTTGTGACCAGGCCCTAGTAATGTTTAGGAGCATCCTTTTCTGTGTGGTGTGACCAGATGTTCCAGGTCCCCAGCACTCTCTCATAACCAGCATGCACAAAGACCAGTAACGGTCTCCACACATCTCTCCAGACACCCAAATATTTAGTACCTCCTCTTTATTCACCTCATGACCAAGCATAATGGAGAGTCGTGCACTAGGACACAGACCATTCAGCATTTCTCACAGGCAGCCCCACCTTCACACCCACAGCCCCTCCAATATCCCATAATATCCTTGCACGTGAACAGTGATTTTCTAAGTACACTGAATTACTGGGCCCCAAAAGCTAAATGGCAGGATCTCGACTCTTCTTCCAAATTCCTACCCCAGCCTCTGCTATGGGGCTGCCCATCTCACCATGTCTCTGGGCCACTATTAGCTTTCTTTCATCTTGCTCCCCACACAGATACCACCTACACCCATGCTCTAGGCTGCTGATGTACCTTCTGGGAGGTCCACCAGAGGGGCTGTTCACCCTTGATCCCCAAGCTTGACCTTGCTTTGTGGTCTGTGCCCCACTGAAGGTTCCCCTTTCTGCTAGCCTCTAGACCTCAGGGGTGTCAAACTCATTTTCACCAGGGGCCACATCAGCCTCAACATTGCCTTCAAAGGGCCAAATGTAATTTTAGGACTGTATAAATGTAACTACTCCATAACAGTTAAGCAAGAGTTCAGCACTGCCACTGGGTAGAAACAAGGTGCCAGGCCAGATAAAGCAAGGCAGAGGGCCAGATTCAGCCTGCAGGCCTTGTGTTTGCCACCTGTGCCCGAGGTCCTCCTCCCTATCGCCCCTTCATGATCAGGTGCAGCTCTCATCTCTCTGGGACCTGGCCTGCCACTCAGTCACACAACCTGACCCTGGCATTTGTCACCTTGTAAGTCTGGTCTCTAGCCATCACCACCCACATGTCTCCCGGCCCTTACCACACATGACTGTCTTCTTTCCTTCTCATGTCCTGCTCCTCTGCAGAGGACTCACTGTCCTGCCCAACTCTCTGCACTTGAAGAGGTTGATCTGTTGTTCTGGGAGGAAACTGATCAGGACCATTCACCCTCCAGAGGCCACCGGAAGAAGTGCTGGGGGAGCACTGGTGTGGCAGGTGACCTACCCACACAACTTATGAGCACATACAGCCCCAGGGAAAGTTCAAACAGGTGGCCCTGACTGAAAAGGTGTGGCCCACATCTGAATCTCCCAAGTAATTTGAAAGTGAAGTGTGTGTGTGTGTGTGTATATATATGTATATATACTTATATGTGCATATAATATTTCTTGAGGAATGCATTAAAAACTGGTAACATTTGTTGCCTCTAGGAAAGAAACTGGCTGACTGATGGAGGGAGCAGGAAGACTGATAGAAAGCAGCTGACAAACACTTTTATACAGTGTTTTATTTTTTATCATGTGTGTTATTACTTCTTTCCTTTGGAAGACATTCTGTCTTTGTTTTCTTTTGGGGGGAGGCAAATTTTATTAATAAGAAAAAATATGGCAATGACACTCAATCGTAGTCTCAGCTAATATCAACTGATTTCCCAGTAGATTAAGTGCAAATGAGGATGGCTCGAGGGTTGGTTATTTAGCGGCTCACCAATGTGACCAGGTCTTTCCATGTCGCCCCCTCAGCAATGTGGACTTTGTCCTCAGACTTCCTAACCTTGTGGCTACAAGAAACAGGTAAGCAATAAAACAGGACAATGCCTAGAAGAAGAAAAGCCATGTCTTCCTTGGGTCTCTTTTGAGGACTAAAAACAGCTTCCCCCAAAGCCCTCTAGCAGACATATCTCTCTGTCTAGATTACATCCTATATTCACACCCAAATCTGCTACTGGCAAGGGAAAGGGACACCTTGAATGTCTTAGAGCAAGGACTACTGCTCAACCCATCACCAGCTAGCCCTCTTAAAAACAATTATTTTTATAACAACCCTCCTTCAATTCATAAACCAAATTCACAGATAACATAATTTACCTGTAAATATACATTTCAAAAGAGAATCAAAGTGATGCTTTAGCTGTAATACAAGGAGAAAGTAAAAGTAATTTATAATAAATTAATCTATCTTTTTATAAGCAAATGCACAGGCAGCATACTCTATAGGACATAATGAATCAGTGAGATGCTGGCAGCTACATGGAAATGCCAAGGCCTTGGCAGCTAGAAATGCAGGCAGATGCCAGAGATGATTCAGCGAGCACAAGGCCATTGCCACCGACACAACAATTTTCCAAAATGGTGAACAACTCTTGATAAAGTTTCAAACAAAGCACAGTGCAATTATCCCTTGATTTATGCAGGAGTTACTTTCCTAGAAAAGTCATGGCATATTTAAAAACATGCAAAAAAAATACTCAGAGTTTATATGCCAAATGGAATAAAGTTTCAGGCTTAGAAATGAGTTTTTCACTTGCATGAATGTCTCAAAAGGACATCAGAAATTTGAGTGTCATACGGGGCCATTCTCTCAAGAAGGACCAAGAAGGACTGCCTCACACACAAGGATGGTTAACATTCCTAGGCCCCCTCATTCAACGTCTATAGTAGGGGCTTTCCCAAAAAAAAGCCCCCACCAATGTCCAGAATACACTTAAGGAATGGTACCACCTCCTTTGAGAACTACTGACTTAGACCACCTGGCCCTCCTGACCATGGGACTTCACAGAGCTGGCTGGGTACCTGGACAAAACTGGGGCTCTGTAGGAAATGCAGAGGTGATTGGAGGTGAACAGGGAATCAGCAGTCTGCTAAACACAGGTAACATTTGGACATATTTGTTTATAGCTTTTCCTACACATACATATTTTTCAATATAAATAAGAATAGCTGAGTTCCGGCCAAGATGGAGGCATAGGCAGTCGCATTGTGCTTCCTCGCACAACCAAGACTGAAGACAACAAAGATTGAGAAACAATTAACAACCAGAACAGAGAGAAATTAATTGAACAGAAGTCGGGCTCCAGTACATCCAGACCAGTAAGGAGCGGCGGAGTC
>PVIA01008831.1:0-67550 GCA_004024845.1 Tonatia bakeri | reverse complement strand
AGCAAAGCTTTCATTTAGAATGGAAGGGCAGATAAAGTGCTTCTCAGACAAGGCCAAGTTAAAAGAGTTCATCATCACCAAGCCCTTATTATATGAAATGTTAAAGGGACTTACCTAAGAAAAAGAAGATTAAAAATATGAACAGTAAAAAAAAAAAGTCATCAAATGGAGGGTTAGCAACAGGGAAGTAGGAGGAGGAAGGAGGGGGGAAAGATATAGAGAATAAGTAGCATAGACAGTAGGTAGAAAATAGACAGGGGGAGGGTAAGAATAGTATGGGACATGTAGACACTAAAGAACTTATGACACATGGACATGAACTAAAGGGGAGGATGAGGGTGGGAGGGGATGGGCAGGGTGGTGGGGAGTGAAGGGGCAAAATGGGCCAATTGTAATAGCATAATCAATAAAATAAAGAATAAGAAAAAGAAAAAAAATTAAAGTAGAAGTGGGTTAAATTATACATCATCTAAGTTAAGGATGCTAAGGTTTTAGTTTTCATTCACAGCAAGTCCACTACACCTCAAAAATGTTGGTTCAGAAAAGACTTCTCAAGGAGACCCTCGGAGAAAGAGAGTGACCTTTCCCACCCCCTAGTGGGGGTGGCAAAGGGGAGTCTGAGCAGCAGAATCAACAGTTCCTGACCCCCAACACCAGGTGCAGGAGAGAAGAGAAAGAGGCCAGGTCCACTTGGAGAATCAAAGCATCCACCCGCACCCTGTGGGGCTGGTGAGAACCAGAAACACTGATGAAGAAGGTCCGCCAATCTACACAACCCACTTATCCATTCACCCACTGTCCTCTGGGGCAGAACATCAGTACAGGGGCCAGGATGGGCCACAGAGCAAAGGACGGTGGCAAGGCTGGTGCAGAGTGGGCCGTGTCTCACCTGCTTGGAGGAGTCCAGGGCCATCTCCAGGAGGCTGTCCACTGCCAGGCCAAGGCTCCGGTACATGCTCCTGATGGGCTGCTCACACTCCAGTGTACTTTCTGGGCTCATGAAAAAGCTTTCACGGATGTGGCTGCTGATCTCAGCCATGGAAGACACCTCGGTACATTCAGTCAAAGTTTTATCCAGCTCTGTCAGGGCCACATCAGGCCCAGGCCATGTCTCATCCAGTGTTGGAGCTACACAGAGCAAACACAGAGGCCTGAACCACAGAGAAACATACATAGTGACCCGACATAGGCACCAGGAATAAGCATGCCCATATCGCTAGGGACAGCACCCCATTTCAACAAGTGGGCTTGCTGGTGCTAGCAGGAATGGGACACAGCCCAAGGGGTTTGTGGCACTCGGATCTGTGGGCTACATGTGGCCCGTCCAGTGCTCACCTGCAGATGGGGACTGGCCCCCCAGCCTGAAGTTGGGCAGACTCTCATCCTCCAGGCAGAGACCCACACGCTCACTGATCCGGCTTTTCAGGATGATGGCAGCCTTCACTGTCTCTCCGAACAGGCCCAGCAGCCTCCGCAGGGTCTCCTGGAGAGCTGTCCTGGGAGGGGAAGCACAGTGGGTGGCCACTTTCAGCCAGGACCCCAGCTGGGTGGCTCTGCAACGGGAGCAGAGCAGACCTTGCTGCTAATGCTCCTCATCTTTAAACTATGCTGTTACTGTTCATTCAGCATGTGTCTCTGGAGTCAGCCTCCAGCAACCAGCACAGAGCAAAAGCCTGCAGCTGCTCTACCCTCGGATGCACAAACCCCACCTGTCTCCATGGCACAGCCTCCCTGACTCTCAGGGCCCTGACCTTCGTGAGTCATCTATTCACACCTGAACCACAGCCGCAGTGCACGGAGGCTCTCCCGTGCCTCTCCCTGGGGCCACACACACTATGGAGACAGGTGAGGTTTATTCTTCACAGGGCCAGGACTCAGCCTGAATCCTGTCTCCAAGCCATACCCTTCCAGACCAGCCCATCCAGCTAATCTGCTGCGGTGACTCTGCCTAGGATGTAGCTACAAGCAAACTGCTACAGCTGGTGTGTAGTTTGCATGTAGCTACGTGGGGCCAAAGAGGGCAGGACATGGGCTTGGCCACTCCCACCTGTTCACATGCGCATTCCCTGCCAAGGGCCCCACACAGGTAGCGCTCCCAGCATGGGAGATAGCACTGAGCAAAACGGGCAGAGAGCCGAGGATGATGGCAGCCTTCACTGTCTCTCCGAACAGGCCCAGCAGCCTCCGCAGGGTCTCCTGGAGAGCTGTCCTGGGAGGGGAAGCACAGTGGGTGGCCACTTTCAGCCAGGACCCCAGCTGGGTGGCTCTGCAACGGGAGCAGAGCTAACACTGCCAGTGAGGGACACAAGCAGGCAGTGTGAGGAGAGATGAGAGGACAGTGGGCAGACTGCATGAAGTACACAAACCTTGGGGGGCCTAGGCCTAACAGCTTCCTGGCTGCTACCCAGGGCCCTGAAGTTAAGGTTCGGGGACAGGTAAGAGAATCACCACAGAGTTGGTGGGTCAGGGAGGGGAAGTGTTGGCTCTGCTCTGAGAAAATGCCAAAAGGCTCCCTGGAAGATGGCCCTGCCTCCTCCTCACCCCATGTCCAGACCATGCCAACCCCGGGTTCCTATGATGATCTCCCAAAATGCCAAACCGTTGTGGGTGTCCGGGCATCTGTAGCTGCTGCCCGCCTGGCTAGACATACATCCAAACACCTGGGGATCATTTGCTCTCTGCCGTGTCCTTCCCACATGCAGAGCGACTGGCCACGGAGCCTGCGCACCCCACTTGCACTCACCATAGTGGCTCAGGGTAACTGAGGAGTCCACAGAAAACCACAGTTGCTACACACAAGCGCTAGAAAAGCATGCACATCTTCACAGAGAATGATGATGCTTTTGAAAGAATGAAATGAGACCTGGTGGGGACCTGTTTAGCGAAAAAGACATGGACCCCACACTTCGAGCTCAGGAACAAGCCAGGCCAGCCCATCCTGCCTGGTCTCTCTTTACCCTCGAGGTCAGTACAGGACAGCCGGAGAATTGTTGGGCACAGCTCACATGAAAGGGCCCAGAAAAAGGCCTGCCCACAAACAGGATGCTGAATCCTGTCTCCAAGCCATACACTCAGACAGACAAAAATGAATTTCCTGACATCAGATGCAAATACACAACTGAACAGTTCCAGAAGCACTCCAGACTAATATACAGGACAAGCATAACTAAAACCAAGACGAAATATGGGGGGAAATTCTGCAGATCACTAACTGTGCCTGCATCATGGCGCCAAATTTTGTAGGCAAAAATGCAAAGCTTTTTTTTTTTCATGATCTTCTTCACATTCCCCCCTTAATTCCAAAAAGGCAGGTATGCAGGTCTGGACACTATTCAGTACTTACCTTAATGTTTAAAATCTCTTCATTTTAATTTATTTTTTAAGTATTTTATTTATTTTTAGAGAGAGGGAAGGGAAGGAGAAAGAGAGGGAGAGAAACATCAATGTGTGGTTGCCTCTTGCACACCCCCTACGAGGGACCCAGCCCACAACCCAGTCATGTGCCCTGACTGGGAACCAAACCGGTGACCCTTTGGTTTGCAGGCCGGTACTCAATCCAGTGAGCCACAGCAGCCAGGGCTAAAATCCTTTTAAATGGTAAGAATCATGCAGCTCGAGGGTCCCCTTCCCCAGGCAATGTGTGCTTGGGGGTCTGTGGCAGAGGAGGGTGCTGACCTTTCACTGTGAGACAGGTCCACGTCGGACTTAAGCATTGAGATGAGGTTCGCGCCTTCCTGGTTCTCCCTGTCCCGCCTTTGCTGTAATGTCTCCAGTTCCGAATGGCACTCTTCTATCTCACGACTTAAGGATAAAATTTGGTCTTCCAGCTGTTGAGGAAAAATTGTTAAAGCTTCAGTTAAAGTAATTTAGTTAAAAATAAACTTCTATAAAGAGGTTTCATAACTTTCATCATCCAATTTAATAAGAATGACAAAAAACGAACAAGGTAGTGATTAAGGGAGAAAATTATGAATACAGTCTTTGCTCCATCACTCTCTACCTACAGAAAGGGAATACACAGCCCTTCCAGCCTTCCGGCCCTAAGGGGAAGAGAGGGGACAATTCATCAGAGATTATCCTCACAAATTAATAACTCAAAACAAAATCTCTTTTCTGGTCACTCAGAATAAAAATCAGTTGCCAGACAAGTGAAGATCCCTCTTACAAATTTCTCCTAAAAAACAAAAAGTCAATGACCTCATGTCTCAGAGGGCTGGGTGGGTAGGCGGTGCCAGTTACCACGGGCTCCCGGATCACCCGAGAAGCTTAAAGATACGTGTCTTCCAGCAACATAGCAACCTGAGTCCCTGAGCTCATCGCCAACAGCAGCAACTTCTTGGTTTTGATCCAGCGGACTGACGAGAACATGGGTGTCCTCCCCACGGAGGATGAAAGAACAGAGGATACAAAGGACCATGCACATGCCCAGTGGGACCACCTGCAGCCTAGTCCCACCTCTCTGGAGGACAACCGGACAACCCACAGCTACAAGGGACCGATGAGCTGGCATGCACTGAGCACCGTATCCATGACTTTCAGGTCAGCTACACCCATGGCTGGTGCCAGGGCACACAGGCCACCACAAGAGCTGGTTCCACTCAGAGAAGCCGTGGGACAGCGGACTCTCCTCAGCCTGTCGTGCTCCCCTCCTTTGCGGAAAGCACACGGTAGGTGGGAGAAGAGCCTAACATACGACCAAGAGGCAAATAAACATCTTATCAAAAATGATTAGTAAAATTAAAGAGAAATAAGTCTATTCAATTTTAAAATTTAAATTGTTACTGTTACATCTCCCCAACCTCCAGGGGGACATGATCTTGTTAACTATACTGTAATCTAACTCCCACCTTGTCTTCTTCCACCTTCACATGATCTTCCTCACATTCCCTCCTTAATTCCAAATGCTTAACAAGAACTGCACACAGTTATCCTCTGAAGTATTTGAGAGCTTACTTCTGGCAGGCCATCAGCTGGCTCAAAGGATTTCTTTTAAAATTCTCTACAGCCCTGCCCAGTGTGACTCAGTTGGTGTGTCATTCCTTGGACCGAAAAGGTCGTGGGTTTGATTCCCAGTCAGGGCATATACCCAGGTTGTGGGTTCAATCCCCAGCTGGGGCATGTAAGAGAAGGCAACCAATTGATGTTTCTCTCTCACACTGATGTTTCCCTCTCTGTCTCTCGCTCTCTCTCTCAGCAATGAAAACATGTCCTTGGATGAGAATAAAAACATAAATTAAAAGCAAAGCAAAAACTCTCTACAGGTTTGAACAGCTCTTACATCAACATGAATCCAAAGGAATATTCAGCCTTAGAAAGGAGGGACATTCTGACACTGGCTACAACGTGGATGAACCCTCAGGACATCCTCCGTGAAATGAGCCAGTCACAAAAGGACAAAGACTGTATGACTTCGTATCTCAAATCCATACAGACAGGAAGTAGATGGTTAAGTCTACTCCCCTAAGGACTGGGGGAGGGGAACCGGGAGTGTTTAATGGGGACTGAGTTTCAGTTTGGGAAGATGGTAAAATTCTGGACATGGACGGCGGTGATGGCTGCATAACAGTGTTGATGTGATTACTGCTCCCAAACTGTACGTTTAAAAAGGGTTAAAATGGAAATTTCCTGTTATGCGTGTTTTTACCACACACACAAAAAGTAAGAGGCAAAGGCACGCCCACGCACCTGCAGAACCTGGCTGTTCTTCTCCTGAAGCTGCAGAGACAAAGATTCCTTCTCTTTTCGGTGAAGAGACCAGGCCTGCTCACGCTCCAGTCTGTGTTTCTCCTCTGTTTCATGCAAAGCAGCTTTCTTTTCACGTTCAAATTCACCCTGTACAGAAACATGATTAAGAACAAAAAAAATGCCATTAAGGTACAAAATAATGCTCGTTTCATTTCTCTGCTGTTCACTAGAACTTAGTTCATTCAACAAATATGTACTGATCCATATACTGCTGTGCCAAAAAAAGGGATAAAAAGGACCAAGGCCACTACCCACAGTGAACACACACTTGCCAAATGGTCACATTAAGAAATTCTCCATCAAGAGGGCATCATGCCCATCAAAACCCAAAACATTTAGAAACCTAAGTTCCTTTGTTTTTAAAAAATAAAGTTTCTTCTTAAATAAAAAAATGTTTAAATAAAGTTCACCTAACAAATTAAACTATATTAATGAAATGAAATAAACATTTTCTTTATTCAAAAAACTACAGAGGTAGTACTTTCAGAATTACAGTCCACCCCTCTACAAAAACACTTTCAGGAACATTGGCAAAAACATCAGAATCAACTTTCTCAGGGCTCTGGACATTGAGAAAGGCTCACAATAACCTACAGTGTTTATTGCAAACTGACGGGGACTGCAGCCCCACGAGAGCAGGCTCTGAAAGGGGCTAGTAAGTCTCTCTGGAAAACCAGGTAACGCAGGAGGCAGACATGACCCGACTCTAACACCGAGGCTTCCTGTGGGAACCAGGCCTGATAAATACATTGTATCCTTTGAAGCTTACTCTGCTTTGCTTTGTATGGCTCTGTGGATATAAACCAGATGTTTAAGTTCAAGGCATAAGGAATAAATTCCAAATCTCATGAAACACATCTTAAAGACCCTCTTGCGTCAGCATGACTAACAGACCCTGACCTATGACACATCTCTGTGCTCCTTCAACTGTTATCTATAGATAACACCTGTTTTTGTATGGCTCTAGCCTTTCCGACACACTGAATAATGAACAACGCATGTATGCTGCATACACCTACACAAACCACTCCCAATAAAAGCCATTTGGGAGAAAGGCTTGGGGCATTCCCCACTAGAGGGAATCACCACCCACTTTCCCACCAGAACAATAACATTGTGTCCTGGATGATTTCTTTCTCATGTATGGCAGCAGGGAGAGCTCCCCTGGACTGAGTTCCTCCCACAGCAAACAAAGGCTGGGTATCCACCAGAGCAGCAAGCTTTGGGGCATTTGAACCCACCCTAATCCCATCACTTCAACCTCAGGGACAGTCTGAAAGTAACAGCCCAGCAGCCACTGGGCGAGGTTGGGGCTCCCCCACAGTGCCACCTGGCAACTGTCAGGAACTGCCTGTCCTGGAGCTCACTGAAATGCTCCATCTCAGAGCTATCCTTCATTTGATCCGAGGCAGAGCATACTCTGTATCAACAATGTTATCCTCAAGCCATTTGTCCCAATCAGCAGCTTAATATCATGTGGACCGAGGCTGTGACAACAGCTGGTGCTAAGAGGCTGACCAAAAAACTAACAGGAAACACTAGAAAATGGATGTTGACAGGGGGCTTTAAAAAGCTCCAACACATACCTGGGAACTTAGAAAGCATGAGCGTGTGCAGAGCTGTGCACACGCCCAGAGAGACCTAAGAAGACACTGAGCCCTCACCTCCCCCTCGCCTTGCAGCTCTGCACGAGCAGCAGTGAAAGCTGACGCAGCGCTGTTAACTGCCTGCCAGAGCCCTGATGGCATGGTCCGACCTAAGCACCTCACAACGAAGAGAAATTATAAAAGAAACCACAGAGACACTCTGGAGCTGAAAAGTGGCGCTGCTGAACTGAAACCTTCCGTGGAGGAGCTCAACAGCAGGTGCAAGTGGGCAGAACAACCGGCAAACACGAGGAGAGGTCCGTCAGGGGAACAGAAAGAAAAAGAATGAAGAAATGTATGTAGAGCCTCAAAGGTGTGGGGGGCAGCATCAAAGACCAATACACACACAACAGGAACCCCAGAGGAGAGGAGAGAGCCAACAGGGCAGAAAGAATACTCAGAAATAAAAGGGCCAAGAGCTTCACAAATTTGATGAAAAAAGTAGGAACCTACACATGTGAGCTCAATGAATTCCAAGCAGAATAAACTGAGACATACCCACACCTTGGCACATCACAGGCAAACTGCTGAGGAGACAGTCTTGAAGCAGCAAGAGGGGGGCAACTCAACACGGGGGCCCTCAGAGCAGCCGGCTGGCTTCTCGTCATACGCCAGAGGGCGAGAGGCAGGGGACGGCGCGGCAAGAGTGCTGAAAGGAAGACTGTCAGCCAAGACTTCTGTATCCAGAAAACTCGCTCCAAAATGAGGGAGAAATTAAGATATTCCCAGATAAATAAGAACTAAGAGAATTCACCACTAGTGGACCTGCTCTGAAAGAAACAGAAGGAGTTCTTCAGGCTAAAATGAAAGGACACTGGACAGTAACTTGAATTCACATGAAGAATTAGTAGGTAACTATACAGGTAAATATAAAAGACAAAATAAATGTAGTTTTTGTCATAATTCTTTTTCCTCCTATCTGATTTAAAAGATAACTGCATAAAGCAATAAACATAAAATGCATAAGATATACTTTGTACAACATTAACACAAAGGAGGGAGGAAGGATTGAAGCTATATAAGCAGAATGATTTTGTAAACTATTAACCTTAAGTTAGTATTAATATGAACTACAATGTTACAAGATGCTCACTGTAATACCTAGGGCAGGGGTTTCAAACTCATTTATACCGGGAGTGTGGGGGTGGGGGGTCCACATCAGTCTCCCAATTGCCGAATGTAACTTTAGGACTGTATAAATGTCACTATCCTTAACAGTTAAGCGAGAGTGCGGTACTGCCGCCGGGCAGAAACAAAGTGCTGGGAGGATAAAACGAGGTGGAAGGCCGGATTCGGACCACGGGCCTTGTGTTTGCTACCTCTAGGGCGAGCACTAAGAAAATAACTCAAAACTATTAAAAAAATAAACATGGAGCTCTGGCTGGTGTAGCTCAGTGGATTGAGCGTGGGATGCGAACCAAACATCGCAGGTTCGATTCCCAGTCAGGGCACATGCCTAGGTTGCAGGCCATGTCCCCCAGCAACCGCACACTGATGTTTCTCTCTCTCTCTCCTCCCCTCCCTTCTCTCTCTAAAAATAAAATAAATAAAATCTTAAAAAAACAAATAAACATCAAGAAAATATGAGCCCTGTCTGATGTGGCTCAGTGGACTGAGCACCAGCCTGTGAACCAAAAGGTCGCCAGTTCAATACCCAGTCAGGGCACATGCCTGGGCTACAGGCCGGGTCCCTGACTGAGGGTGTGTGAGAGACAACCAACAGATATATTTCTCACATTGAAGTTTCTCTCCCCCTCTTTCTATCTCCTTCCCACATCCCTTCCCCTCTCTCTAAAAATAAATAAGTAAAATCTTTAAACATTTTTGAAAAGAAGGCAGTAATGAAAGATTAGAGGGAAAAAGAGACATTCAGATATACAGAAAGCAAACAGCAGGTGCTGACAGATGCTACAACATATATGAACCTAAAGAACATTATGCTGAGTGAAAAAAAACAAACACAAGAAGCCATATGTTATATGGCTCACCTTCTACCCCATGTCCAGGAAAGGCAATCCCCAGAAAGTAGATCTGTGGTTGCCAGGGGCTAGCAGAGAGGAGACCACTCATGGGTGGGGAGTGACACAAATGTCCTGGAATTGGACAGCAGGCACAGTTGCACAACTTGGCGAATATACTGAAAGCCAGTGAAATGTATAATTGTGACTTTTATGATGTATGATTACATCTCAATAAAACTATCATTAAAAAACAAAACATACCTACAGTAAAAGTCATCATGAGAAGTAAAGGTCTCACACAGAAGTCCTTCTGTGAAAATAGTTCATTAACACAGAGGAGCCCTGCTCTAACTGGTGTGGATCGGGGGGCTGGAGCGTCATCCTGTGAACTGAAAGGTTGCGGGTTTTGTCCTAGGCTGGGGTGCACGCAAGGCGGGGCAGGGGAGGCAGCTAATCAATGTTTCTCTCCCTCTGTCTCCTTCCTTCTCTTCCTCTCTCTAAGCATCTCAGGTGAGGACAAAAAATAATAATAAAAAAGAAAAACGAGAAGAGCCTTGATGTACTTGATGCCGAGTCACCAAAGCAAGGCAATACGACAAACTTCCTCAGATTTAAAACATGTGACAATTTCTTAGCAGAAAAATGCTAACCAACCAATTTAAATGTAAAAACAAATTTTAAAAATTGCCTAGAAATCTGTTTCTAAGACAATGAAAAGTTTGTTTTAATTTTGCATATCAAAATTAACTTGGAGTAACATTTTCTTCTTTACCGGGCACACGAGAAAGGGGAGCACTAAAGCAGACCGCTGCCAGCCCGGCACCGCCGCAGACTGGCAGGCCGGCAGCGCGGCCTCCTGGCCACGGAGCCACTGACGCCCATCTCCTCTTCCAGCTCCATGGCACCAGGGCGCCCTGCCCGCACGAGGAAGGGAAGGTGGACACCAAGCTCTGACCTTACAAAGGGACACGTGTCGACTCTGGAGAGCACCCTGCTCCACGCATTTTCACGGTGATGACACACAGGGAAGGCAGGTTATTGCTCACAAAAACCTGTGAGCCACTGTTTCTAGGCTCTGGGCTCCCACCTCAGTGACAAGGTTCAGAAAACAGGGCCTGCCCGGCAAAACACGAAAATTATACCATTTGTGAATTAACACAGACCATTTCTATAAACGTTTCTCCTGAAACAGAGTTAATTCCAATCCTTGAAAAGGAAGGGCTCAAGTACAATTTCTGAGTTATGAAACTCAGTCTTTGCCAAGTCTGCATAGTGCTGTATGGTCTCACTCACACCACACGACAGGTCGTGCACAGCTAGGAGGACACTGCAGTCCTGAGAGAAACCGGGTTGGACCACGGACACTAGTGAACAGGAGAACAAAACCCCAGCACCAGCAGGCCCCACAGATCGCAGGGCCACGGCTAAAGGATAGGAGCCACAGTCCCTTTCCCCAAGGAGACCTCATCTGAAATATTTCCACCCACTGTGAGGGTCACTGGAAAGCGTAAGAAAACATAAATTCCCAAGAAAAGGCCAACTTTCCCAGGACATGCTAGATCATGATCCACAATCAAGCTGAAAACTGAGTCACAGCGGGTCAGCTCTCTGCACCCCCGAACTCCGGCACGGGCGCTTCCCTGGGGCCCTCCAGTGAGCGGATTCTGACGGCAAACCTGTGTGTTCACCACCACCCACCAAATGCTCTGGTTAAGAGGCAGGGGCTATATTCATGGTTCTTGGGAAACCCTTTTGAGCCATAGATCACGTTCTTGAGGCAAAAAAATTTTCATAGAAGGCTAATACATAAAAACAGAGAAAGGCAGCCTTCTGTTTGAGGTTAGGGTCTCCATGGGTCCCTGGCTGGGAAAGATGAAAAACCAAAGAACCAACCCCTGATGATGTTAAGCGCCTTCCTCGTCTGCCCCCAACACGGAGCAGCAGTTCCTATGCGCAGCTGGAAGCTACGCACGTCACTCATTTTTAACCTTCACTTTGTCGCAGGCGGACTTTAAGGCAGCTGACGGACACACACAGTCTAACAAGACAGCACAGATCGGGCAGACGAGCAGCGAACTCAGAGCCCCTGTTCCAACTACCCGCCTGTGACACTGGCGCAATGGGGACACTGTGTGCCTGTCCTGCCTAGGGCGCCCCAGGCCTGGAGCAAAATCCTTGCAGAAATGCCCATGATGGAGGCCAAGAGCAAGTGTGGCAGTGTCCTGTGGTGGAACACCCACGGGAGACACGCAGGAGCCCAGCAAGGCTGTTTCGAGGGTGAGAGAGGGTGGCCAAGGCACACTCAGGAAAGGCCGCAGGCAGCACCCAATGAGCTGCCTCAAAGGCCCAGGACCCTGGGACGGCTTTGGACATTGGGCAAAAGGGCAGGTCTTTAGGCCAGCCCCACCCCCGACAGGACCCACGGGATTACCCATCAAACCCCTTTCATAGACAATCATTTCCAGTTCCAGACTTGCATAAAACTCTGTTTAATCTGTCATATTCTAGGTAAGGCCAATAAAAGAGGAAGATTTTTATTACAAGTTATTGTTAGGTTTTTCTAGAAATCCACAGAACTATAGGGAAGATGTCATATATACACTTTATATTTTATATAATGACATACATACACATATATATATAGCCATTAAGGAAACACAACAGACACGCTGGAGAAGAAGAAAGAAGCAGAGCTGCCCAAACACCGACACAGCCATAAAAATACATGCAAATGGTAACGACCGAGAGATGTTCAAACTGTATCTCAACCGACCACAGGTTCTCTGAAAGTTTCCAAAAACTGTCATACAAATAGATGTTCAGTTTCTTTGTTTTTACCAAGAAGAGATGAAATTGCCTTGAGCAATCGGTGCTGGTCACATTTTGCTTTCCTTCTCTTTCCAGACCCAGACCCTGCGTGGCGGTACCACACACAGCTTCACGGAGGCACACCTCTAAGAAAGGGAAACCGAGCTGGCTTTCGTTCGAGCACTTTTCTCCCCACCACACTCCAAAGGGAGGGAGCCTGGAGAGTGGCCCAGTCGCCTCGCACACACGTGTTAAATGACTCTTCTGGTAAGTGACAC
This sequence comes from Tonatia bakeri, assembly GCA_004024845.1. NCBI lineage: Eukaryota > Metazoa > Chordata > Mammalia > Chiroptera > Phyllostomidae > Tonatia > Tonatia bakeri. Next base: position 55,112 of record PVIA01008831.1, on the reverse strand, counting down.
TGCTTTTCTAACAGGTGCAAAGATATTTGTGACCCATATAAAACCTGTTTGCAGAGAAGAACAGCACGTCCCTGCTATTTTGGGGACAATGACCCTGGCATCCCAAGAAGTGCCCAGCAAGGCTTTATGTAATATCTGTTTGCGGCGAGCCTGAGGGAAGACCACAGGAGGAACAGGCCACCACCTACAAGTGCTCACACCAAGTCACAGACCGGAATCATGTTCACGGGGAGTAAGGGAAAATGTCAGCCTTCACCCGGGAAGCCATAAAAACAACCCAATGCAAGCAGGACCCTGTGGTCCTGATGTGAACAACCAGAGGAGGAGACTGCAACTCGGGCTGGATGTGGGATGAAGTTACGAACCAACCTAACTGTTTAGGTAAGACTGGATCGTGGTTATGTTACATCAGGGAGAAAATGACCTTACTTTTCAGATACTGAAAACACATGACATCTGGAATTTGCTTAAACAACAGGGGTAGGGGTATGATTGCCACGCACTCCACTGGGTAGCCAAGTCTTACCGAACTGTTCTATTTCTGTGTGTGCTGAAATTTTCTCCAATAAAAAGTTAAAATAAAATGGGGGCAGGAGCAGCACATCCCATACCCCCATATGCCACTGATTTTTTTTCCTTTTGTTAAAAAAAAAAAAAAGAGTCTAATTATTTATTTTTAGAGAGAAGGGAAGGGAGGGAGAGAGAGGAAGAGAAAAAACAATGTGTGGTTGTCGCTCACACGCGCCCCCACTGGGGACCTGGCCCACAACCCAGGCATGTGCCCTGAGTGGGAAAGGAACCTATGACCCTTTGGTTCCCAGGCCGGTGCTCAGTCCTCTGAGCTGCACCAGCCAGGGCAGCACCACTGTTTTCTTGTGTGAAACCAGCTAGTCAGAAAGGTCACTCACTTCAGAATATCTAACACTCACAGCCTTAGTCGCAGAGTAAAGAGAGAACGTCCTTGAACTGGTACAACTGTAAAAATACTCCTCCAAAGCCCTGGGAGCACCAGACAATAGTCAACACAAGTAAAATCTGTTCAGCAAAGAACATGAATGACACTGTTCCAAAATGTGTAAGGCTCTTCACGTTACAAAGTGATAAAATGGGTAGGACTGCGTCAGCGGCAGCTCGGACTCCTCAGCGGGAGGGTGTTGGCAGGTGAGCACCATGAAAAGGGAAATGACAAGACTGAGACATGGTCAGCGTGTCCGCAGGTCTCAGAGCAGTGCCTCAGGAGGGGGACAGCTGTCCACACTCAGGGTGCCAACCCTCCCAGACACTGTCCCTGGAGCCTGATCTGCAAACCAGCTGTGCAGCGGGGCTGCAGGGGCTGCCACACAGGTGGGTCCCAGCCCCTTGGACAGGTGGAGAAGAGTGCCCACCTTACACAGAAGCTCACGGAACCTGCCAGCACCCCGCTGTCACCCGCTGTCATGTGCCGTCTGCTCACCAGAGCGACTGAACAGTGAAGGTGCGACAGGTCGATGGCTTGTCCGTCTCACAACCTCCACGCATCTCTCTTTAGTGAAGCAGCTTCCTGGATGCCACCTAACCCTCTGCGATGGCCCTTCAGGACACAACTCAAGGGGCTGGGGGACACTGAGAGGGCTGAAGGGACACTGAGGGGACCTGAGTGAGCTAAGGGGACACAGACTGCAGATGGGATGCTGAAGGGACACTAGGAGGACTGAGGGGGCTGAGGGGACACTAAGGGGATCCTGAGAGTGCAGAGAGGACACCAGGAGGGCTGAGAAAGCTGAGGGGACGCAGGGCATCCACTCTCTTTGGATGCAGTGGTCTCAGTAGGGGAACGCCGTGAAGAGAAGATGGGTGCAATGCCACCCGTCTGTGGCCCACTGCTCTGGCCCTCAGCTGGGGTCTCACCACGAGCTTCTCTAAGCTGCCTTGAGGGCACGACTTTCTGTTCGCGGTCCCTTCTGTGTCCCCTCCTCCCTTCGAACATGGGAACTCGCCTAGTGGCCTGATTCAGGACAACTTAAAGAGTCCGAGGAGCAAATGTCAAGAAAAAATGCCTACTCCCAAACATTTCAATCAAACAAAGAGGGATGAGTCTCATTTTTAGGCTTCCCTTAATTTTTGTAATCTCCTCTAACTCTCATCTGGCAACTTTCATGTGAAGGAACAGCTTAAGAAATCAGTCGACATGTACTCACAACTCAGTGCACTGCTAACCCAGGAATCCCAGGCGAATGCCAGGGCCTGGTTTGATGGTTACAAAACAGACACCAGCAGGCCTATTTTTTTTTTTAATCCTCTCCTGACGACATGCATATTGATTTTAGAGAGAGGAGAAGAGAGGAAAAGAGAAAGGCAGAGAACGTGGATGCAAGAGAGAAGCTAAATCAGTTGCCTTTTGTATTTGCCCCAACCAGGGACCAAACCTGAAATCCAGGTATGTGCCCTGACTGGGAATTGAACCCGTGACCTTTTGGTTTGTGGGATGACACTCCAACCAATTTAGCCACACTGGCCAGAGCCAGCACACCCTTTTTAAAAAGCTCTGTAGAAATAGTGCTTATGAAAATATAAATTCTTTCTTTTTTAATCCTTGCTCAAGGATATGTCCATTGATTTTAGAGAGGGGGTGGGTAGAGAGATGCAAAAACATGGATGTGAGAGAGAAATATCCATTGGCTGCCTTCCGTATGCACCCTGCGCTGGGAATGAAGCCAAAACCTAGGTACGTGCCCTGACCCGGAATAGAACCCGCACAATTTTGGTGTGTGAGATGACAGTCTAATCAACTGAGCCACCTGGCCAGGGTGAAAATTTACAATCTTGATAAATTTGTACACAAGCATCACATAAAATACAAAATATTTGTGAAGCACTATGTACATAGATTCTTATCCTCTCATGCTGAGAAAAAACCCAAAAGCTATGGGGCACACGAGTACTGCAAACTGGGAAGAGCCTTGTGGTATCCAGCCACCATTCTCAGACGGACTCCAGGGGTTCTGCAAGCCTGCAAGGATGATATGCAAAATTACTTGGGTAGGCACACGTGTGCATGCACACTATGGCGGGAACAAGGTGCACACAGGGAGCACCCTGCTGGTCGGATATCCTGCACAGGTGCTAAGGGAACTGAAGACACGAGCCCCACGGCAGGTCATGAGGACCTGGCCAGGTACCAGCCTCCAAAACCCTCCATGGCAGCCTCATGTGCTCGAGAGAGTTCCTTTCCACGTGCTTTGTTAGACGTCATCATGAGAACGACTGCATAACTTGACATAATGCATACACACACACACACACACACACACACACTGATGTACAAAGTTCAAAAATCTGAAAAAGAACCAGTCTGTGCCGATTCCTAAGAGCACCTACCACAGGAAATGTATTCTGTGTGCACACAAGTCTGACACAACCAAGGCTGCCCACCCTGCACCATCCTCCACCTTACTGCAGTGCAGACATCTCCACCTCAGCCACTGCTGCCTCCTCCTCCAAATCTGGACCAACTACATTCCTAGCACCCCATGATGCCACAGCTTCCTCCTGCCCCCACCCCCAGGGCCACTGTCAACCTCGTTTCCACAGACCCTGTGAGCCATTAGAAAACCCCTGAGCCCCTAGCCCCTGAGCACTGCCCCTATGCCCTCCCATCCCTACACTTCCCAAGGGCCAGGGTCAACTCTTGCCTAGACTAAATAGTTGCCTCCACTTCTCTTCCGTCCTGCCTCCAAATGGCCTTCAGAACAGATGCTTTGTTGCTGCCTGCCAGATAGGGTCAGGGCCCTGCCCTCCAGGTGTACCTGGGCAGGTCCTGGCATCCTCACTCCCCACTGACCCTCAAGATCCCAACAAGGTGTGGTGGGGCCATGGGCGCCACAGCAACAACTGCACAATGGGAGGTTTGTGGGGAGAGCAGGATCTGGCCCCTGCATCAAAGCCCCTCTTGGCAAGCCCCCAAGGGGGTCTCCATCTGGGTGCTGCTCTGGACCCCAAGCCACAACAACGAACAGAGCAGAGGACAGAATGAGCACGACGACCACACCACACACTGCCGGGACACAGTGCTGCGGGGCCCAGAGGGGAGGGGCTGGGGGCCGCATCGATCAGTTGGGGAGGCTCATTCAGAGAATGTGTGATCACGCGAGGAGCACGAGTTTCCACGCAGAGACAAGGACACATTCAGAGCAAAGTACATCTGGCATGTCACAGAAACAGTGAGGCAGCACGTGGGCCATGAGAATAGGGGAAGGACAGGAGACAGGGTCAGAGGACACGAGTGGTAGGAGTTTGTGGGGAACTATGCCCCCAGTCCAGACGACAGGCCCTGAGGTTTTAAGGTGCATCACAGGGTGCACAGGGCAGGGACCAGTGTGCAGAAAACAGACTATTGGGGGACTGGTGGCCAGGCTCTTCACAGAGGCCCCAGGTCCTCTTTGCAGGTCCAAGGCCCACCCAACACCTAGCCCCACAGGCTTCATCAATTCTCTGTACGTCTACATGCAATTGGGTGGTCTGATGAGGAGCCCCAGAAGGTCTGGTACCCCATGGGAGCCAGAGTCCACTCCCTAGTGGTCCCTGAAGCCTCTGCTGCCCAAGAAGGGGCCCTCTCCTGCAGTACCTGCTGCTCTGCCCGCTGCCTCTGCATCTCCGCTGCATGCACGTCGCCAAGCTCCTGCAGGGCTGCTTGGTGCTGCTGCTCCAGGCGCAGGACCTCAGCACGCACCTTGTCCAGGGCCACGGTCTTCTCCTCCTCCAGCAGGCGCCTCTGATTAAGCAAAGCTGCAGCCAACTCCTCCTGCCAAGAAAGTCCTCAGAGCACTGCACCCCAATTGCCCCATTTCAGCACCCTCATTCCCTAGGACCAAAGGTGCAAGTCCCACCCTGCATAGGGCAGCACCTGACACAGTCTGCCTCTGGGGGCCTGACACGCCCACCTGGCCCACAAACTGGGCATAACAGCCCCATCTAGTATGAGGAGATAAAAACCCACTGTGACTCTATAGTTTTAGACCAAATACATATGTCCTATTCATGAGACACAGGTGCTTGAAGTGTGCAGGTGACAAAGGTGGGCACCAGTCCAGAGTACCTGGGCCTTCTCTAGAAATTCCCACTCATACCAAACTTAAACTCACTGTTCTTGACACATGACAGAGGGTTTAATTTCATGATGCACCCACAAAGGAGTACTGAGGCTACATACACACAGAAGGAAAATCAAGCTGCTGAGGCCCTCAAGTTCCAGGCTCACAGCGAGGGCCAGCGCAGCCAAGAGGAGCACTCTGGCCCGGTAAGATCAAATGCACACTTCCCAAGGGTGGGAGAGCCCACGCCTTCCCAGGGAGTCTGTGATCATGTGATCAAAGAAACCCTCAAAACTCACTGTTCTAGCCCTGGCTGGGTACCTCAGTTGTTAGAGTGTCATCCCAATATACCAAGGTTGCAGGTTCAATCCCCAGTCAGGACACATAAAAGAATCAATCAATGAATACACAAATAAGTGGAGCAACAACTCTGTGTCTCTCTCTCTCTCAAATCAGTAAGTAAAAATTTTTTTAAATCTCACTGTTCTAGATCTACCTCACGAGGAACCCGAAGTGACCACTGCCTGGCAATGAGAGACAGACGTGTGCCGACATGGGCTTGCAGACGTGGACACCCTTCACACGCACATTCAGGGACACCCGAGAGCGCAGCGCGTCCCGCAGGCAGCGGGCGGAAAAGAACCTGTCCTGAGACAGGGCCAGCGCCCGGTCCTCACCTGGTGAGCCTCATGAAGCTCGGCAGCCAGGGCCCTCAAATGCTCGGTGTGCTGGGTGCTCAGTGCGGTTCTCTGGCTGCCCTTTGCGGACTCAAGCTCTTCGTCATGTTTCTGCTGAAGTTTCTCTAACTCCTGAGTCAAAATGACTTGGTGAGAAGGGTCCTTTTTCTGCAGTTGTTCCTCAAGGTCCCCTTGCAACAGCTCCAGGGCCCGCCTGTGCTCATCCTGGAGGGTCTGGATTTCAGACAGGTAACATGACTCCACGGAATCCAGGTGTGACAAATGTCTCGTCTCCAGAGCACAGACTTCAGCAGCGTGTTTTGCCTGCAGTTCAGCCACACGAGCTTCTGAAAGATCCCACTGCTCCCTTTGGAACATAGCCTTCAATTCTTCAACCTTGGCCTGGTGCTTGGCCTCCAGCTCCGCTGTCAGGGACCGCACGTGCTGCTGGTGTTTCTCCTGAAGGAGCTGGAGCTCGGCAGCGCGCCTCTCCTGGGCTTCCCGCAGGAGAGCCCCTTGCTCTGCAGTGAGTTTCTCTGTGATTTCCTTACGTTGCTCTAAAAATCTGAGACGACATGCAAAGTGAACAGAGAGCACAACCTGCAGTCGTAAAAGCAGCAGCCTCTTCACATTTCCTGCAGGAAACGCTTCCACCGACAGGTCATGATTCTCGGGTCTGACTGTCCGCACTCCTCCCTCTGCCACAAATGGCCCGAGAGCGCCACCGCCGTGAGTAGGTGGAGCACTGGGACCACATGAAGCCGGAGGATTCAGAGGCCAGAGCCCAGGCATCCCTGAAACAGCCCACAGTGGAGGGCACAGGATCCACAGCAGGAAGCCGCATGCACACTCCCAAAGGGCGCCACGGGGAGCAGCCATGACTACTGCCTGCGAGAGAAGGGTCTCCGCAGGGAGGGGCAGCAGAACTGCTCACAGGAGCCCACAGGGCCAAAGAACATTCCAAGACCTCAGAAACACTCTTAGGTTGTGACCTCAGGGACATGAATTAAAAGAGCCACGGGAGGCACTGGCTGGCAAAAGCAGAGGCAAGAAGACGCCTTCTCATTGATGAAAGCGCCCAGAAACCCACCAGGAATGAGGAGCCTGGAACCTCCACCCAAGCAGGTTACATAAGTGACACGGTTTGGCGAGTTCACAGAAACAACCAAAGCTGTGACCGGTTCCACATTGCTGTCTACCAGATTCTGTAAGGGCGTTTCCATGGATCAACCCCATTTAACCTTTACCACACAGGGAGAGCACTTGGGTTTCATGCCCACGTAGTGCAGTGGGATCGAACGCAAGTCCAGAGTAGAAGCTCTTATACCTCCCTGGTGGCGCTGGCGAGGAGCTGACACATGAGAGGCAGAACCAACAGCCTGTGCACCAAACCCAACACTCAGAGAAACTGCAGCCATGACAGGCCAGGTATGCAGAAACAGTGGGCACCAACAGAGAAGAACCAGATCACATTCTAAATCTATTTAAAACCTCTAGATGTATATATTTTAGTAAAAATGCTTACTTTTAAAAAATGTTTAAAAAACACAGAAAGCTCATGTGGATAAACTGCATGTCCCTATAATAAATGAGGTCTAGAGGTATGCAACTGGAATTTTAAAACATGTAAACAAAGAACAAAAATGACGTGAAAGACGCATGTGCACTAGCACCCATGAAACTCCACCGGAAGGATTTGGACACTGCTTCTGCCAGCACGTCTTTTTTCAGAGCTATGTGTCCCGTCCTCATTCTAGGGTAAAAAACGAGTGTCTGAGATTCGGGGTGTCACTGAGAGCCCACAGCATGTCTTCTCAGGAGATCTGCCTCCCACCCGCTGCCAGGTGTCCAGGGTCAGATCTCACGTGGGAACCTGGCAGAGGGCTCCACACTAACAGACTGATTAAAAAGTGTCACTCACCTGTTCTGGGCCAGCATCAGCTGGAGGTCACAGTCCTCCTTCAAATGAAGTGTAGCATGCTCCTGGTCCTGGTCCCCGGGAGCCAGACCACCACTTGGCACCTGGCTGCAGTGCAGAGACTCGTCCCCAGTGAGGCCCAGTTCCAGCTGCCGCAGGCGGCCCTGCTGCTCCAACAGGGACCCCTCCAGGTCCAAGATCTGGGCCGCCTGCTGATCCTGCAGTTGCTTCATTTCGATTTCTCGGAGCTCAAACTTGTTTATTATTGCCTGTTTCTCCAGTTCAGCCTGTTCTCTCAGGTCCAGGAGCATGAGAGTTAACTTCTCCTCAGCTCCCCTCCGGAGGGCTTCACTTGCACCCTTCCACTCTGCTTCTCTTTCTTGCAGTTCTTGCTTCATCAGCTGAATCTGGTCCTTAGCTTTCCTTAGTTCTTCCTGGTGATCTTCAACCAAACTATGCTTTACCTGTAGATAACAATTATATTTAGGAAGCGAGAAATTAAAGGAAAAAGTTATTGGCTGCAAAAATCCAAATCCATCTCTGAAAACAGAGAAGCTTCCAGGGCACATAGGCACTACGCTGAGCAGAGCAACAAGACTACTTCCTGTGTTGATGGGAACAGAAGGAACTTGAAATGAACAAGCTTAAAACTACTTGTTGAAGTAAAAGGTGTCCATATCCTGGCACATAGAGCCAACTGCTCTTTATGTCTGGAGTAACTGAACTGAACGCAAAGATGGGCTAGAGGCCTCCTCTCTTGCACCAAGACCAGACACGGGAAAATCTGACATGCCGTGGGTCTTCCGTCTAGGAAGAGGCCAATGGCCCCGACAGAGCAGGAGATAAGACATCTGAGGGAGAGGAGAGCAGGAGACAGTGTCCTGAGTTCAAGTCTCTGGACTTGCACAACTTATATTCCAAGATATACAGGAACCTGAATAAGGGGCTGGTGAGCTAAAACTACTACTTTTAAAGGTATTTTGTCAAATGTAGAATGAATCAGAAAGCTGAAGGTAGGCAAATATCCCAGTTTTCAAAAAAAAAAAAAAAGGGAAAGAAAGTAGGTCAACAAATTACTGAACATAACTCAAACTAAACAAAACCTAAACAGGTATGTCAGACTGACCTCAACTCCCTACTTAAAGGTTATTAAAAATAAAGTTCAGGGCCCTGTCTCTGGTGATGGCTCAGAAGTTCTAATCAGACCAACCTTCCCAGAGATAACTCTGAACTCTGGATAAAATACAAAAAACTCCCTAAAGGCCTAGAGAGCATCAAAAAGAAATGGCACCAGGTGACGGGCCGTCTGCACTGTGCTCACAGGAAGCCCGTCGTCTCACTTGTTTGGACAGAGGGACTGCAAAGTTGAGAGAGGAGGGTGCGTTCGGACAGACCCTGAGAAGAAGAGCTGCAAAACGTGGAAAAAAACAAACCCTAAGCTCAGGCTCGTGCCTGACCAACACGGGTGTGGGCAGGCTCCCAGGGCAGGCCAGCAGAGACTAAAGAACTGAACGGTACACTTCAGTCTGCACAGGGAAGATGGGGTGTGGAGTCTGACTCTGGCCAGGTTAACTGCCCACTCAAACGCAAGCATTACTCTTCAGAACAATGTCCAAGATCCGATAAAAAAAAATAGTTAATATACAAAATAAAAAGGAAATATGACCCATGCTAAGGAGAAAATGCAATCAATGGAGAACAACCCCAAGATAGCACAAACGCTGAAATTAGCAAACAGAGGTTTTAAAGCAGCTGTGACGACGGCATTTATGAACGTAAAGGGAAATATGCTCACAATGAATAATAGGAAAGAAAAGAATTGTGGCAAAGAAAACAAACTATTAAAAACAGCAAAATGAAAAGTCCAGAATTGAAAAACACACTATCCAAAATTTTAAATTCAACAGATAGACTTAAAAGCAGATTAGAGATGACAACAGTCACTAACTTGAAGATGAACAGAATTTAACCAACAAGAAAGGAAAAAGGTTAGAAAAAATGACATGAACAGAACCTCAGGAACCAAAAGCTATAGCATTCACGTCAATGGAGTTCTAAAAGGAAAGAAACAAAGGGGGCAGAGATTTAAAAAATGAAGAAAATGCTTTATGACAATTTCCCAAATTTGGGGAAAGGCATAAATGTACAGAATTTCCTGTTATTAAAATTAAAAGACCATCATTTCAATAACATTACCATTAAATAAGAAAACATGAAGTCAATCTACTGTAAGGGTTTTTTTAAAAAAAGATTTTATTTATTTTTTAGAGAGAGGGGAAGGGAGGGAGAAAGGCAGAGAAACACTGATGTGTAAGAGAAACATTGATTGGTTCACAGCCCAACAGGGGACTGGTCTACAACCCAGGCACGTGCACTGACTGGGTAGTATAAGTTTTTTTTAAGGCAGCTAATTTTCTTTTTAGGATCCCTGTTTCCTTTTCTCAAATATTCCCAGTTAATTTTATGTACTAATTTTCAGGCTGTCATGAGAGAAAAAATGTCAAAGAAAATCAGGCCTAGGCATTCATACTAAAATGACTGAGAAAGAAACAAAGAAAAATCTTTGAAGGAGTCGAAAGAAAATGGCACGTGACATTCAGGGAAATACTGACTTGAACAATGACTGCTTCTCATCAGACACAGGCCACAGGGGACAATGCCCTCGAGTCCTCGACAGAAACCAGTCAGCTCAGACTTCTGTGTGCATCATGTTCAAGAATGAAGATGAAATTAAGACTGTTCAGCTAAGAAAAAACATGTGAAGATCTGCACAAGAAATGCTAATGGCGATTCTTCAGGCTGAAAGGACCCTGCCAGCTGCGAACTCAGACCCTTGGGGAGAAAGGAAGAGCGCTGCAAATGGTATATGGAAAACTCCTTATCCGTAACTTCTTTCAAGTATGTATGACTCTTCAAAGCAAAACATACTGCAGAATTTACAACACAGGTAGACGTAATACATACGAAAATCAGATGATAAATGACACAGGGGAGACAGTAAACACACCTACACAACTGTAACTTCTTACACTGAACGTGAAACGGTGTGATGTTAACCCTGAGAAGTCTGAAAAGTTACAAATGTCTACTCTAACCCTTACCGGAGGTGTCCAGCCTGCAGCCCACGGGCTGCATGCAGCCCAGGACGGCTGTGAAAGCAGCCCAACACAAAACTGTAAATTTATTTAAAACATCATGAGATTTTTTTTTGTGATTACTTGTGGCAATGTATTTACTGTGTGGCCCAAGACAACTCTTTTTCCATGTGGCCCAGAGACACCAAAAGGTAGGACACCCCTGCCTATCAGGTGATTTCTCAAAAGAGACCTTACAGGCAAGAAGGGGCTGGAAAAAAGCATTCAAAGTCATGAAAGGCAAGGACCTACACCCAAGATGACTCTATCCCGCAAAGCTTTCATTTAGAATGGAAGGGCAAAGTGCTTCCCAGATAAGGTCAAGTTAAAGGAGTTCATCATCACCAAGCCCTTATTATATGAAATATTAAAGGGACTTATCTAAGAAAAAGAAGATAAAAAATATGAACAGTAAAATGACAACAAACTCACAAATATCAACAACTGAATGTAAAAAAAATAAAAACAAAAACTAAGCAAACTGGAACAGGAACAGAAGCACAGAAATGGAGATCACGTGGAGGGTTATCAGTGGGGAGGGGGAGAGGGGAGAATGGGGAGAAAAGGTACAGGGAGTAAGAAGCATAATTGGCAGGTACAAAATAGACAGGGGAAGGTTAAGGATAGTATGGGAAATGGAGAAGGTGAAGAACTTACGTATCCACCCCACGAATATGAACTAAGGTGGGGGAATGCTGGAGGGAGGTGGGGTACAGGGCAAAGGGGAATAAGGGGAGAAAAAAAGTGGACAACTGTAATAGCATAATCAATAAACTACATTAAAAAAAAGAAAAAAGTAATGCAAGAGACACAACTCAGACATTAACAAATATATTAAAATTAACTCTAAAAAGTATTAAAAAAATCCAAAAGGCAGAGGAAGAAAACAGACACAGGAAAATCAGATGGGCCCTGTAGGAACTCAATACAGTGGCAGACCTCAGTCCATCCACATCAATAACATGAAAAGTAACAGACTACACACTCCAGTTAAAAGGTAGGGTTCATCAGAATGGATTTTTAAAAATACCCAACTATATGCTGCCCACATGTGTAATATAGTGAATAATAAATATGTGGCCTTTATCCCCTACTGCTGACACAGCTGCTAAAACCCTTGGCACCTGTGCAGCCCCAAGAGGGTCTCATGCACAGTGAGAAGAATGGTGGCTGGGAGCCCTATGTAGCTTCGGGATGGGGGCTGGTCTCCAGAACGACCTCGCTGTGACTAGAGGACTGGACCTTCTAGCCCCACTCTGACCTGCAAGGAGAGGAAACAGCTGGAGATTGATTTCAATTACCGAAGGCCAGCAATTTCATCAGTCATGCCTGGGTAATAGAACCTCTACAACACCCCTTAATCAAAGAGGCCAGGAGAGCCTCTGGGCTGGTGAGCGCGCAGGTGCGCGCAGGTGCCGGCTGGAGGCGCCTGGGGGCACAGCAGCTGCACACCGCCCCACCTCACCCTGCGCCTCGCCCCTCCTGGTTGTTCCTGTTTGAATCCTTTGTATAAACTGGTGACACTATGTAACTCTTTCCCTGAGTTCTGGGAGCTGCTGGAGCAATTGCTAAATCTGAAGGGGGGTGGAGACAATGGGAACATTCTGACTTTATAGCCAAGTCAGACAGAAGCGTGGGGACCTAACGCTTGAGACTAGCCTCTGGAAAAAGGGTCATCTTATGGGACTCAGCCCTTAACCTGTGGGGTTAGACAGTAAGTTTGGGTAGTTTCTTTCAATAGTAAAATGGAGCCCTGGCTGGTGTGGCTCAGTGGATTGAGTGCTGTCCTACGAACCAGGGGGTCACCAATTCGATTCCCAGTCATGGCACATGCCTGGGTTGCAGGCCAGGTCCCCAGTGTGGGGCGCATGGGAGGCAACCACACATTGACGTTTCTTTCCCTCTCTTTCTCCTTCCCTTCCTCTCTCTCTAAAAATAAAAAAAAAATCTTTTTAAAAATTAAAAAAAAAAAAAAGAAAATTAAAATGGACAAAACAAGGTACAACATGCAAACAAAATGCAAAAGAAGGTTGGAATGACAATATTATTAAAAGATGAAGTAGGTTTGACTGGGAGAGAAAACGGATGTCTCATTAAAGACAAAGGGCACATTTATGAGAACGCCACCATGTGTGTGTAGTAACAGAGCTTGAAAACACTTAAAGCAAAACTGGACAGAATTAAAGGGAGAGACAAATAATTCCACACCACTCCTCTCAATAATTGACGAACAGTCCAGAAAATACATACATACGCACATTTATACACAAACACCTGAAAATCAGAAGACACAGCAGAAAGCCTGTCCCTGTAGTGCCTGAGGCGGCCACGTCTGACGGCCGCAGCACACAGGCAGCCGCTTGGCTTCCACAGGGCTCTATTCTTGCCTGCCACGTCCTCACCAGTGCCTTAATTTAGAGAGCTGCATGTCGTCAAACTTGCGGGTACTTATAGCTTCCTGTGAAAACTGTTTCGTTGGAGAATGAAAATCCAAAAAGGCCTTCACAGAGAAGAACCTGGACTGAGAACAGAAGGCCAGAATGACAGAGGAAATGTGGTCGAGTCAAAACATACGTGGAAAAACCTTAAAAGTTCCAGCCCTGACCAGCATTGCTCAGTTGGCTGGGCATCATCCTGCAAAGCCCAAAGGCACTGGTTTGATTTCTGGTTAAGGGCACATGCCTGAGTTGCAGGTTCGGTCCCCAGTAGGGGCATGTGTGAGAGGCAAACATTCAATGTTTCTCTCCCTCTTTCTCCCTCCTTTACTCTCGCTCTAAAAATAATAAATAAATAAATACTTAAAAAGAAGTTCCAGTCACCTTAATTTAATTATTCCTACACAGTGATAAAACAGTGCTGCTGTATAAAAAGGCCCATCAGTAATTCAGTGGGTCTACATTTGTATGTTTGTCAGCGTGCACAGCGGTGTAGCAGCAAGCCCATCACTAAGGGTCTCGGGGGCACTGCACAGCTGCATGGCCCACCAGAGGAAGAACCTGGGGCTCAGGACAAGGCCTAAAGGTGGTCATGGCTCCAACCCCTTCCTGTGTCCTCTGGAGACACCCAGCCACTCCTTCAGCCCCTGGAGACAGGTGGGAGGAGCAACAGGAAGCAAAGCTCTGGCCTCGCCTGGGAGGCAGGCTCACTCCAACTGAGGGAGGCACTGACCAAACCCTCTCCTGGCCATGCACATGTGTCGCCTGACATCCTACCCACCCCCTTGGGCCAGGCCGCCTACTCCCACAAGGTCACAATGGGAGTGGCAGCAGTGCTCCACCCAAGGACTCACGACTCACTTTCTCCAAGTCCTCTTTCAGGCGGATTTCCTGCTGCAGCTTCTCGTGTAAATTCTGGTTTTCTATTTTTAAAAGATTGATTTCTTCCTGGAGCTCCATCTCAAACAGTGAGAGTTTAACCTTGTGCTCAGTTTCCAAACCGAAGACTGTCGTTGCCACTTCGGTCTCTAACTGCAGGGCCAGGTCCTGTGCACCCTGAAGGTGCAGGCGAGTGAGCTCTGTGAGGGAGGACACAGGAAGTACAGTCAGGCACAGCCCACAAGGACACCCACACACAGGGACAGGGTACTTCCAACGACAGACACTCAGATTCGGAAAACCCACGTGTGTACCAGAGTCGGGCGTGGGCATGACTGGCGGTCCAGCAGTCAATGCACAGAACCACACTCAGTGCCGTCCCTACACAAACCCTGTCCCAGTCGCCCGCTCTGCTCCTTCGGTGTGGGCAGCAGGTGACTGCAATCAGCCGTGCCCGCCGTGCCCGGGGACTGCAATGTGCTGCACAACGGCCATGAAGCACCTCTTGTGCGGGAAGGAGAACTGTGAGGAGTAAACCCCAAGTGCAGCACGACCTCAGCTCTCGGGGTCGCGCCCCGTCTACCTCTGAGGGAACCGGGCCAAGACAAACACTCGTGTCAGAGCGCCCAGCATGGAACCTGACCCCCGCCATACCCTTGTGTGGGACCATCTGCCTTGCCTCCTCAGCTCCACGTGGAATACACTGGCACCAACACCCAGGGCTGTCCCACCTCCTTCTGGACTCTGTCTGGCCTTACATGCACTCTCCCTGCAGCCAGGCCACACTACCTGTCCCCATCTGTAGCACCCCTGGATGACCACAGCTCCTTCATCTGCCACCACCTGGCCACACCAGCCTCCCATTACCCTTCATGCTACTGCAGAGTCAGGCCCTCTCCCGATACTGCAGGGCCCTGCTCCCCTTGAGTCCAGGACCCCTGTGTGGGGACAACCTGAGCCAACCCCCAGCACTGCATAGACAAGGGACAGCACACCCAGATGACTCAGGCAGAGTAGATCACAATGGGGGCTCCCAACCTTCCACAAGTCACACCTGGGCCACTGAGGTGCACCCACCTGGACTGAGCTCTTCCGAGAGCCCCACGTGCTGTGCCAACACCTGGGTCCTTGCAAGGTCTGCCTCCTGCTGCGCCACCACTTGGCACTGAGGGCTTTCTTCTAATTGTGTGTGCAAACACAGGTCCTCCTTTAGGGAAGTCACACAGAGGAAACGTTTCAGTGAGCCTCTGCCTTGGGGCCTAGTCACCACCTCCCAGGCATGCCCTGAGAGTGATGCAGGCTCACTTTATCCTCTTGTGCTGCCTGTCACATCCAGAGGGAAGCAGCTGGCTGTGCGCCTAGGAGTGCAGGCTCTGCTAAAGCATGGGGCCCACAGCCAGTGAGTCCTCACGCTGCACTGTGCTCACATGGCCGACACAGAGCCCCAGCCACAGGGACACCAGGCAGACCCTGCCCACTGGGCCCCCTGCCCTTACTTCCCCTTCCCAGGTCAGGCCTCCTCCCCCCACTCCCTTCTGTCCTTCGCAGGCCCCATGGACCAGGGCCTCAGTCCAGTGGGCACTGCTCTGCTGCGGGCTCCCAGGCTTCTGCATCACTTTCTCCTGAGCCGCCTCACTCCCTCCTCCACTCTCCCTGCCTTGCGCTTTCCCAACCAGAGCCAATGCTGGGCTTGCTTGAGAGATGCCAGGGGCAGGGTCTCTGGTAGCTGCTGTGAGCAGGCCTAATAATGAGGCCCAGCCGAGTATCTTTATGGAGGAAAAGAAAGCAGGCAGGCAGGCAGGCAAGGCAGCAGGCTCAATGCTTTAACACTTCCTGTTCCCCTCACAATGCAACTAGGAAGCCCAATTTCCTCAAACATCACAGAGGAGCCCTGGCTGGTGTGGCTCAGTTGGCTGGAGCATCATCCAGGAAACCAAAAGGTCACGGGCACATGCCTAGGTTGCAGGTTTAGTCCCCGGTCAGAGCACATACAGGAAAAAACCTACTGATGTTCCTCTCCCCCTCCCTCTCCCTCCTCTCTAAAATCGACAACTGTGTCCTTGGGTGAGGACAAAAAAATCACAGAGGAGTCACAGCAACCTAAACTTCATGACTCCTGCCCCTGTGACATCTGAGCTCTAAAACGGGCCACGTTCCAAATTAGAAGGACAAATTCAACAAGTCAAGCCTGAAGGAGACGCACCATTTGGAAAGTAAAAAAGAACTTAGAGCCTACCCCTGCCGCCAGACAAGAGCTAAGCTACAGGTGGATGAAAAGTAAAAACAGAGGAGAACACTGTTGCGCTGAGAAGGGGGACGAACAGCTGCGAGTGCCGTAAAGGACTCAGAACTCCCAACTCTGAGCCCACCGGCAGCCGTGTGGAAGTGGTCACGTCCAGAGACCGCAGGGTGACAACATCCAAAGCACAGGGACGGGGCAAAGGACACAACAGCAAAGGCAGGTCATAAAAAAGAATGGTCCATAAAGAAGTGGAAAAAAAAAAATCCAACCTCATTAACAAACCAGCCCTGCCCACTTTGATCTCGGACCTCCGCCTTCCAGGACCGTGAGGTGACACGTGTGTGTTGTTATGGCCGTTAGAGCCGACCGAGACACAACCTAAATAACTACGGATGGCAGACACAGAGCCTAACGCCAGTGCCCACATGCCACAGAGCATGTCTGCACTGCACTATCGGTGCCCCGCCACCTGTGAGCGCTGTCGCCCGACAGCGGCCGCCAGACCCGGGGGCTACCGGCACGTCAAGCGGTCACCATCGATGAAAGGAAACCTCAGCTCCTCAGTGCAGCCACACTCAGGTGCTCACAGCCAAGTGTGCCTCTCCGTCCCGACTGGTACGTTCCCATCAGCGCAGAAAGCCCTGTTTGGACAGTGTCAGCCTCACAGGTTAAAATGACAGAAGCAAATACCATGGAGGTAACTCTGGGAAGAACACAGAAGCCGATAAACGATGCACGACATGCAACTTAGAGCAAAGGACACAACCTGACATTCTGCCGTCGTCAGAAGCGTGGGGAGTGTGTGGAGACACGGGAAGCTGCGCCCTGAGACAGGTGGGACGACAGCCTGGCAGTACCGAGGAAAGGACAGTGATTGTCCTGGCCATCTGGTTCCCGTTTACGCCCTTGGATCCAGTCACATTTGTTGTAAACAACCACACAAACAGACCACAGAGCACTATGAAGGGGGACCCAACACCCCCCGGGATTTATTTATAAAAAATTGTTATTTATTCTTACGTGTTTAATCTTCAGTCACCTTCAAATTACTCTCCATTTGAGGCAATACACCTATCAAGACTTTTTTCCACAGCCTAAAACAATTGTGACCTTGTCGACTTTGATGCCTTTTAGCGCTTCTGTTTTGGTTCCACCTCTTCCACATCAGCAAAACGGTTCCCTTTGAGGGCGTTTTTCATCCGGGGAAATAAAAGAAGTCACTTGAGCCCAATAGGGGTGAAGAGGGAAGGTGAGGCACAGGGGTCATGCCGGTTTTGGTTAAAAACTGCTGGACACTCAGCACTGTGTGGGCAGATGCACTCATAAATCACCCATCATGAGATGGGCAAAAGTATTAAGAGTCTTCAAAAAAAACTCACTCTGGCAAACACAGCCTCTCACAACAATGCCAGCTGGTACATTGATACAGATGGGTTCCTAGAACACTCACCTAGCAGGGGAAGACTGTACTACAAAGAGCCCACCGTCTAGAAGATAATTCCAGTTTCTTTTTTTTTGAGGGGGGGGTTCTCCTCCATACAAGGTACCAGAGCAATTCATCCACTAGATACAAAGCAAGCCTTCCTCTACATGACATGTCACAGATGGCATTTGTGAAAAGGACAAAAATTCAGATTTTATAACATGAAAGACAGACCACTTCTCAATTAAAGATTATTAAAACACAACCTTTCTCAATGATTAAAAATTGGCTCATACAACTTAACAGCAAAACAACAACAACAAAACCCACACAAACAATCCAATTAAAAAATGGGCAGAGGACCTAAAGAGGCGCTTCTCCAAAGAGGACATACAGATATCCAATAAACACAGAAAAGATGCACAGCCTCTCGAATCTCCAGAGAGATGCAAGCTAAAACCACAATGAGATATCAGCTCACACCTGTCAGAATGGCCGTCATAAACACATCAACAAACAACAAGTGATGGTGAGGATGTGGAGAAAAGGGAACCCTCGTGCACTGTTGGTGGGAATGAAGATCGGTCTGGCCACTATGAAAAAGAGTAAGAAGTTTCCTCAAAAAATTAAAAAAAGAATGTGTGTGAATGTGTATACATTCATACAGCCAGGAAACGGAATCAAATCTTGCCATTTGTGACGGTCTGGATGGACCTGAAGGCCATTATGCTAAGGTAAGTATTCACATAGAGAAAGACAAATAAGATGATTGTACTTTCATGTGGAATCTGGAAAAAAGGCCAGCTGAGCTCACGGATACGGAGAACAGACTGGTGGGTGCCAGAGGGAGTGGGTGGGAGAAACAGGTGAAGTGGGCAAAAGGCACAAAATTCCAGGTGTCAGTCAGTCCTGGGATGTAAGGCACAGCATGGAGACTTGTGCGGAAAGTTGCCGAGAGGAGATCTTAAAAGTCCTTATGAGAAAAAAAATTCCGTGCCTGTGTGGTAATGGATATTAACTAGACTCACTGTGCGACCATGTCACAATGTGGACAAATACCGGACCATCACACTGCGCACCGTGGGTCAATACAACACTACGTGTCAATTACGTGTCAATAAAACAAAACTGGACCGTCACCTCATCCTGCTCCAGCCGGAAGCTGAGCTGATCACGGTGGTCTCTTCTTCCTTTTTCAGACATTTCTTCTAACGCTGCGCTGGATGAACTAAGAGGAAAAACACACCGTGAAAACCTCACAGTGGCATTTTCACATCTGAACCCTAGGATACGACCACCGTTGCAATGCTACTTGTGTCGAGAACAAGACACCGTGGCTAACTGAATCATGTCTGTGAGGGCGACACAGCTGCTGTCGTAGCGGCACAGACCCTGGGATAACTCAGGCCCCGACTGCCTGCGCCCACCCCCACTTGCCGTACATCACCAGCAGCCTGCCGTGAGAATCAGACTCAGCTCCCAGCTCTAGCACCCTCTTGTTCCAAGTCCTAAACAAAAAAAAATGTGTTCCTAGGAAACCTGGCTATTTGTTTCCGCGGGCATGAAATCAAAAGCAAAACTAGATTTCAGGGTTGGTGAACACACAATGCAACCAGTGTACAGGAGACGTATGATACGTACACCTGAAACCTATGTAGTTTTATTAACCAATTCCATCCCAATAGAATCAATTAAAAAATTTAAAAATAGCTTAATTGTACAGAGATGGGAGAAAAAAAGAAGGTAAAACTATTGAAATACTAAAACTAGATTGTCAGAGAAAAAATCCGTGTGCTGTTTTCTTGGGAGAGGCTCTGCCTGAGATGCACAAAGACCAGGGCAGCTGCAATCAACTTCCATTGCACATAGATACTTATTATATTTCGGTGGCTGAGGATAAACTAAAAAAAAAAAAAAAAAACCCCAAACAAACCAAAAACCTAGATTTCAGTTCAGCTCAAGGTTCCCATATTTCAAACACATATTCAGGATAAAAACTGCTGTACTCACCTCACTTCCGCAGACTCCAGGACAGAGTCCTCCTGCACCTCCTGCAGCCGCTGCTGCAGCAGAGTCAGGTCTTCCTGGTAGTTCTTCTCAGCATCCCTCAACTTCCCTTCAAAGTAGAGCCGCAGCTGCTCCAGTTCGGACTCGTGCTCAGTTCTCTCCCGCTGCCGCCGCTGCTCGAAGTCCCGCTGCAGGTGATCCAGTTCTTCCACGTGAGACGCTCGAGCCCGGAGCTGCTCACGCAAGTCTTCAATAGATGAAATTACACAATCACCTTGACAGAAACCCTCAAGAAAAATCAGGAAATACTGAAGGTCCCGAAGCATGGTGCAGGAAGCCAGATGCTAAAGGCCCCCAATTCCAGAACCTGTGACTGTGGCTTATGCCACGTGACACGGGGGGCCTCCACGGGGAGACGACCAACCACCTCGGCATTCTCAGGATAGAGGGAGAAGCCAAAAAGACTGAACGAGTGACAAGCACCACATGAGCTGCTGGGCTCTGAAGACGGAGGGACCACGCAGAAAAAGAATATGTATGACCTCTGGAGGCTGAGAGCAGTTAGCTGATAGCCAGCAATGACATGGGACCTGTCCTACAACAATAGGGACTGGATTCTGACATACCCAAGTGAGCCAGGTGGAGGGACAGCCCCACAACTGAATTACAGCTATGGGTGACACTGGGCAGAGAGATGAGCCACGCCACCTGAGACCTCTGACCCACAAACCTGTAAGTGACCAAGTGTAGTTTTGAAGCCACCAAGTCTGCAACACTTTGTTAACGACAAGAGTAACACAGACCAGTAGAGAACATGTCACCATCGTTGTTTTGATCAAGAAAAGGCTGCCAGCTGGTGGATAATAACTAGTCTTCAAATAATGTTTCAAAGCAGAGTTCCCTGTGAGGGTCCTTATATACAAGGATGAAGATTTCCAGCAAACGTGCTAGAGCTGGAATACATGTGAAAGCATGCATGAAGTCAGGCACAGGTAAGTCCGTAAGCAGCACCTGTGGCTTCCACCAGTGACACGCGGACCCGAAGGAAAGACTGAGTAATGGGCTGACATGGTGCGGGCAGCAGAGACGCAGCCTTAGTCACCTCCACGCAGCGGACTGCTGTTTCCAGTCCTTGGTCCTGACTCTGGTCTTTGCTCCCAAGAGCGCCTATCCCGTCCGGGCCATCACT
Source organism: Tonatia bakeri (assembly GCA_004024845.1). NCBI lineage: Eukaryota > Metazoa > Chordata > Mammalia > Chiroptera > Phyllostomidae > Tonatia > Tonatia bakeri. The sequence continues at coordinate 34,139 of PVIA01008831.1, read as the reverse complement.
GGGTTAAAAGGCTCCGTGCGGAGACCAGCAGCAGAAGAGCACCCCCACCCCATGGTCTCCTGACTTCCCCCAACGGAAAGTGCCACCAGGGAACAGAGGCTGCTCTGACACGGTCCTGGAAGGGGACCCAGGTGAGCTGCCCTCAATAAAGGCGGCCACAGTTGAGGGGCCTGGAAACTCAGTAGTTGCCCACCAACACCAGAGACTGGGGCAACAGGAGTCCGCCCTAGGTGAATTCATTGGCACCACATGGAAGGCACACCTGCCACCCCAGGTGCCAGCTGAGAACTGAGTTTCTAGAGCGCTTGGCTCAGCTTCTAGGCAGAAGCATGCACACTCAACAGAGGCCTGACATCAGTGGAAGCAGACACCATTCGACAGCTGCCGGTCAGCTTGCTTAGTATAAAACCAGAGCTCCCCAACAATAAGGAAACTCCACCTGAAACCATGTGTACTCATCTTCAGAAAGTTCACAAATCCTGTTTTGCACTTGCCACAACTGTGACACCCTCATCTGGGGTTCCGGTTAAAAACACACAGCTTTGCCCGGGCCAGTGTGCCTAAGTGTGCTGGAGCATCATCCCATGCACTGAAAGGTTAGAGGCAACCAAGCAGTGTTTCTCTTTCACACCATGATTTTCTCTCTGTCTCTCCTCCTCCCCTTCCCTCTCCCCACTCTCTACACCTTCCTTTCTCTCTAAATGCAATGAAAAGATGTCCTCAGGTGAGGATTTAAACACACACACACACACACACACACACACACACACACACACACACACGGCTTCAGCCCTGGCTGGTTGGGTCCATCAGTTGGAACGTCATCCCATTCATCAAAAGTCTGAGGTTCGATCCCTGGTCAGGGCACAGACCTGTTGCCAGTTTGACCCCCGGTGGGGACGTGTGTGGGAAGCAACCAATCATGTTTCTCACATCAATGTTCTCTCTCTAAAATCAATAAGCATGTCCTCGGGTGAAGATTAAAACACACACACACAAACACACACACATGTTCAGCTTTTGAGGCTCTGAATCCTCAACGTGAAGCTCCTCACCACTCAGCTCCTGTCTGTCGGTTTTCATGGACTCAAGCTGGGACCACAGGCACCTGATTTCCTCTTGTGACTGAGCCTTCAGCTCTTCGTAAGACGCTTGAAGCTTCTCCAACTAGAACAGGAAGGCAGCAGTGAGACAGCGGCCGAGCTCGAGCCCGGCAGCCGCCAGGCATGAGAGTGCACCTGCGGTAACAGCTCGGACCCCACGCTCCGAGCTAGAGAACACCAGCAAAAGGGGCGCCAGAGAAAGACTGCCGCTCGTCCTGTTTAAGGGTACCATCTGCCGACCACAGTCCTACCAGCGCCTGGCATTCTCTCACAGATCACCCTGCTCACGCCCTTGGCCTTGTTCCCTGCAGAGACGACGGCTCCTCACTGATCAAGGGCAAGAACTTTTTCTGTTGTTCTAAGGAGTCAGAGGAGGGCCGACGGTGGTAGGGTGGGCTGGGGCCCGTGAGGTGGGTACACTGGCTCTCTCCCAGACTGCCAGCTGGCACGGACCATGGCTCAGTCTCCCAAGAGGTCCCCCAGGCGTTGACTCCAACGGGTTCTGCCTCATGGTCCTTTCCTTCTCATCTGTGATCACAGCCCTCCCTCATCCCAAGAGGTATGTTTGGATTTTCTCGGAATTTCCTGGTCAGTCCTCCTGGGAAGCAGCTTCTTACAGGGGTGCACAGAGCTAGCACACTGAGCTTATGCTGCATGCCAGCCACCGAGAGCAAGCGAGAGAGAGAGAGGGAGAGAGAGAGAGGACTGACAGCAGAGAGAAGCTCCAACCTGCCTACCTACATGGGCTCAGGGGGAGCATGGCCAGTCAGCCTGACAGAAGGCAGCGCTGGCCCTGCGGCCCCCATAACCTTTTCTCCTCCAGGGCACAAAACAGAAGGTACCCCCTGTCCTCTCTTTCTCATCAGGGAGGTGCTGTGTGGCAGCCTGGCCCGGGCTCTGCTGGGCCGTCATGGCCTCGGTCTGGAGGAAGGGCGATGGAAGCAGGTACAAGAGCAATGGGGGCTGGACACAGGCTCCCCTGGGCTCAGCAACTCCCCTCCTCTCTGCAAACCCACGCACAGGCCGTGACTATCTCCACCCCTGGTTTGCTTTCTTTTTCATTTCTTGAACTGACACTTGGGGCCTTGCTTGACTCGTGATCTGGTGACAGCACTCCAGGTCTCAGTAGATCTGGCCACATGGCCCCATGCCAATATGCAGGGTTTTGTTGGAAACAAGTTTTGAACACAAGCAGTAGGAATGTTTCTGCTTAACTTTTCTGAGAAATTTTTTTTATGGAATTATAGTCAGAGCACGTGGCCCTCCACCCCTCATACCCGGAATCTATAAACATCTCTGGGCACTTGGAAAGAACGTGAATTCTCTGCATCTAAGATCGAGCACAACTTAAATCAACCTTTCAGACTCTGTACCCACACTTCATCCACCAGCTCCAGCAAATCTAACAGTCACCCTAAATTAATACTTAAATTTGAGCAAATAACAGAATGCGAAATGACCTCAACCTACAATCTTCTAAGTAATTAAGTGAACAGTCGCCCACCTCCAGCTGCTTTTCTCTTTCCTTCTCTCTGACCCTCAGGTCCAGGTCCTCGGCGTGCCGGCAGCGCTCGGACTGCAGGTCTTCCTGGAGCCTCCTCACGGCGGCACCGTGCTGAGCCTGCAGAGCCTGGAGGGACACTGAAGAGCACAGACCGCACTCAGTTTGCGGCAGCACAGTCTTCTTCCTCAGCAACCGTCAGTGAGCGCGGCTCGGTGGTGGCGGCAGCACCCACCGAGAGCGCCGCCTCCCACCTGCGGCTCCGGCTCCTTGCAGGCCCTTTCTCTGCACCCTGCTGTTCTCAGGAGGGAGGGAGGGGTGTAGGCCAGCCAACCAGCAGACAGCTGCTCTGACACGTGGGTGTCAAGTAACAGGCAACATGCACAAAAAGTCAACAATCCCAATATTACTATTTTGATGGCAATTTTATAATGGAACAAGCAAAAACTCTCTCTGAGACAGAAGTTTCAGGAAGGTTTAGGAAACTTGAGAGGCCTGTGGTCAACTAGGGGAGACCCCTGGGCTGACTGTCCCATGATGGCCCTGAACCTCTGTCACCCAGGGGTGTCACATGCACTGTTATCTGGCACTTGAAAACACAGGCAGTTCATATTCAACCACAAATCCAGCACATACGGGGTGCTGGTACTCTGGAATTACACAGGATAATGTGGTACCTTTCAGACCTGCTCATCTTAATTAGATACTCACATTCTGCCTGATTTTTGGCTTGAAAAATCTTCTCCAGCTCAGCTTTCTGTTCTGCCAATTCTTTCTTAAACTGGCTTTGTAAACTCTCCAATTCTGACTGATGCTTTGCAGATAACTCTTTGTGTAGGCTTTCTAGGCATGAATTTCTCTCGACCTCATAGTCTTGCTTCAGGTTCTGATTTAAATAAGGAAAAAAAAAGCATGACCAACAGTTTATTATATCATAAAATAATTTAAATCACATGTTCAAAAACTGCGCAGTCACCCCTTGCCCAGACCAGACTGCCACCATGGGAAACCAGCTCCAATGTCCAGCTAGTCCCCCCACTACTACTGAAAGGGACAGAACCGGGAGGACCGACAGGACCCACAAGGCAGATGAAAAGAAACAAGGACCACTGCCCAGAAACAGAACCCATCTCTGAACACACAGTCACTCTCAGGAATTTGCGCATCTGCCCCCGCAACGACCTGGGGGTACAATGATGTCACTGACCTCTGCGGGAGGGCTGGGCTCTGTCCCAGGTACCCTAAGGAACAAGACCTCACTACCCAGCTCAGAGAGGTAGGGGCTGGGGCATAGGCCTCCAACCCACTAAGAGCCTGACCAGAGCAGCCAGGACAGAAACACTCATGTACCTGATGTTACACACCTCCTAACGTTGCCCACGTTTTCCCTGACATCACCCATTTCCTCTGCTGTCACCAGTGCAAATGGCCCCTCCACAAATGTCGTTTTTAGAAAGGGATAGTCACAAGAATCAGGCTTCCTAAGAAAAGAGCTAATTGTGTTCTACCCTAAAACATAACTCTTTCTCTAAAAAGGAGGTGTGGGGTGGGAGCAGGAGGGCAATTATAGGCCATGCTGGTGCTGCTAGCAATGTGAACAGAGCCAACCAGGGTGCACCCAGGGACGGACACCCTGGCCTGGCTGCTTTGTCCTTGAGGCACTGCTAGTCCCTGAGGTCCCTGCAGCGTCCCAGCAATCCCACTCCCTGCATCTCACTTAATCCTACAGTTGGCACCTCCCTGCAAGAGGACAGAGGTCTGTGTCCCAAGCACAGCAAGGGCCAGGCCACAGCAGCCACTCGGGAAACCAGACTTGGAAAGAGCCTCATGTTACACAAGTCTTTCTGACAAATTCAAATTGTAAAAAGCAAAAGAATACTTTACCTCTGAAACAAAATGCAACACACTTCTACCAACATAGCCAACTAAAGCTCTGACTGGGTGTGGTCGTATATCAAGGCGAGGGGCTTTTCTGTGGGGGGCCCAAATGGAGGGGGCAAGCTGGTGAGAAAAGCAGAAAGGAAAAACACTGTACGCACAGAACGGCATTTTCTCATCATAGATACCTCTATTATGTTCTCATTTCTCTCCATTTCTGACTGTAACTTCTCCTTCAGCTCAGCTGCAAGAAAAACATAAAAGGTTGCTCAGGTCACTGAGTCTCAGGCTTTCCCACGAGCTGATCACGCAGGAGGTCAGGGGCTCCTGGCTCCTGCTGGCTGCTCTGTGGACACCCGCCAGGGTCAATAAGACAAGATGCATCTGAGAGGGAGCAAGGAGCAAGGGTATGATGATGTCTGGCTTAACAAATCATATTCATGCCCAAACCAAGGACTACAAGATTTCCCGCCATCAGGACAGTCCGAGACAAGTGGACAAAGCTGCTTCTGGAGTGCACGGTCATTGAGAGCCTTGAACCTGCCTCTTCCTCTGGCCACAGGGACCTCTGCCTGTCTGCTCCACACTGGGCCAGATGCCAGGCTAGGTGCTGAAAGGCAGGTAAAGATGTTCTAGGACCCAGTAACTCCCAACCCTGAGAGGGAAGAAGCACAAGAAAAGAGGAGTAAATGCTGAGGAGGGGAGGAGGGAGGCATTACTGAGCCGCTGGGCACAGCCAAGTTAGGACTGACACATGGGTGCACACCCAGACACCAGAGTGTCGGGCAGAGATGGCAGGAGCCTCAGGAAAGCACCAAGGAGGAGCTGGGGAGAAGTGGTGCCACATGCACACAGTGAGGGCATCCTGAGCAAGTCCAGAGTTAAGGCAAAGGGCACCACCCCGAGTGCCAGTCCCATGCTGTCCACAGGGGCCACGGCAGAGCCTCTCTGAGCACAGGGCAGGCACGGGCCTCTCCAAAGACCTGCTCTTGAGTGCCACCGAGAAGATGAGAAGACACCTTCAGGAGGTGCCTAAGGCAGAGCATGTTTCGTATGTTAAGTAACATACAGCCCTGGCTGGGTAGTTCAGTTGATTAGCATGCTGTCCCAATACACCCATGTTGCAGGTTCAATCCCGAGTCAGGGTACACGTAAGATTCAACCAATGAATGCAAAAATAAGTGGAACAAATAGATGTTTCTGTCTCTTCTTTCTTGCTAAAATTAGTAATTGCTTAAAAAAACTTTTAAAAATATACACATAAATACACACAAAAATGGGTGGAAATAAGACAAAATATTCGCATTTGCTCGAATCTAGATAAAGACACGTGGGACAGCACTACAAGAACCTAAGAGACCCAGAAAGGGGAGGACTTCTCAACACACCTGGAGCCAGCAGGCTGCTTTAGTTTTCCAAATGAAAAACTCAGCAAAGGGGCAGATAGTCAGGCGCTCATGCCAGCAGGGAAGTGGGATGACTGCCAGAGGGCACTGGCTTCCTTCTGGGGCGCCAAATGTTCTAAATGCAGACTGTGATGTCTGCACGACTCTGACACACTCACAACCACTGACACGTACCCTTTACATGGGTGAACTGTGTGTCAGCGGAATTATTGCTCAGTTATTTTACTTTTTCCTTTTTTTATTGTTGTTCAAGTACACTTAGTAAAGCAATTATTTTAAAAACATGTTTACAAAAAGTATTGACTAACAAAAACTGTACAAAAACAGTGAAATGAAAACATGAAAGTATATTTAGACATAAAAAGTTCGGTCTAGGCCAGAGACTCAGAAGATAAAGAGGCTCCTTGGCCACCCACCCACGAGGAGCACTGCGGCCCCACTGGGCACTGAGTGGAATGTGGGGGTCTGTGTCCAGAAGCATCTGGGTTGGGCTGGACAAAGATTGGCCACAGACACAATCCCGTCAACGATGCAGGTGCAGACACCTCCAGCACATGACCAAATTACCTCCAAGACACCATTTCAAAAGTTAACACAAGCCCATTAGGAGAACTGCAAAGAGGCAAGGGAACAGCAGAGCAGGATGAAGACATGCAGAGCGGGCAGAGCAAGATGCACTGCCACCAGTCAGGGGGTAAACAAGGGCCTGGCAATGGCCGGGGCAAGTGCCCGCATGGGGTACATGCCACACAGCCTCAGCGTGGGTAGGGAGATCAGTCTGAGAACACCTCACCTTGGAGGCACGTCTATGGGGGCCGCCTACCTCCCCAAACACCAGAAATGGGATTTGTGCTTCCCAGATGGTCACTTTAAGCCTGTGCCTGCCCGCACACACATACCTATCTCCTGGCTGCACCTCAGTGCCACTTCCTCCTGCTCCCGCGCATGCTGCTCCCTAATAAGCTCCAGCTCCAGCCGCTGGCGGCTCTGCAGCAGGGCCAGCTCCTGGGCGTGCCGGCCGTTAAGCATGTCCCGCAGCTCTGTCAGCGCTGTCTCCTTCTCCCTCTGCAGGTTGGCCTGCGTCAGCTCCAGCTGTGCTGTGTGCATGTTGTTCAGACTCAAGCGCAGCGCCTCCAGCTCCAGGGGTGGCACTGGCTGCAAGGAGAGAGGTGGTGCTGCGGTGGTACCGGGGAAGCAGCAGCTAGGTTAAGATGTGGCCTTGACGCTAAGGCCCTGGGCACAGTAGCTGCCCAAGAGAGTCAATGCTCCCAAGAAGGCCCCAACCAGCACTTCTCATCCCTCAACGCCCTGCTGTGTGTGAGGAGTGTGATAGGCCACTGATGGGGAAGTGCGAGCTGTGCAGTGAGTGTGTCCCTGGCACCTGGCCTGAACTGCTGCCACCAGATGTCCACGCATGTCCCTCCACTTTCAACGGCCCCACATAAGATGTGAAAACAAATCGAACCAAGAAAGCAGACACAGCAAGCCTGCAGTGCGCATTTGTCCATTGTGACAAATCTCTCCCAAACCCTGGGTCCCAACGTGAGTGACAGCGTCCGGATCACCTGGGTCTGCAGCTGCTGCATCTCTGCTGGCAGCCCCACCATTGTCCACCGCTCCCTGCCAATCTGGTCTTCGTGATGGCTCATCAGTGCAGCGATTTCAGGTGTGCATTCCTGTCCATACTCCTGGGGAAGGAGAGCAAGAGACACAAAAATTAGTGACTCTATGCCAGAGAGAACAGAAAACACACATCTTCATGAAAACACGTCCAAGAGTGCTCCCAGCAGCACTATTCACAACTGCCAATAGGTGGGAGCAACGCAGTGCCCACCAATGGGCGACCAGAGAAACAAGCGTGGTACACCCACCAACGGGGCGTCACCAGCCACAAGGAGCAGTGAGGCAGGATAGACTGCAACACTGATGAGCCACGGAACACACTCAGTTATGGAATCCAGGCACACTTAAAGGGCCGTCCGCAGGAAGTGTCCAGAACGGGCAGCCCATGGACAGAAAGCAGGCTGCTGGTTACAGGCCCTGAGGGGAGGGAAGGGGAGGAGGGGCTGATAATGGGGACAGGTTTCCTCTCTGGGTAATGAAAATGTTCCGGAATTTGCTGTGATGAATGCACAAGCATTGAATATACACTTAAAAATGGCACATTTTATGTTACATGAAGTATGTCTCAGTAAAAATAACTATGAAAGAATATGCAACCTATTTGAGTGGCTTCGTATAAAGCTGAAATCCCAAAAGCAGAGGTTGCGGGTATTGTTAACTGGGTGGCAGAGCCTATATGCCCTCGGTCACTGTGACAGAAACGGGGACATTGAGGCTGATCACAAGACTGCCTCCCAGGCCCATGCTGGAGACCAGATGCACACAGCTGACTCTGTGAGACGAGAGAAGCACCTGACGGAGAAAAGTCAGAACAGGACAGCGATCTTCCATGCATCAAAGGCGCACTTCACTCTTCAGCATCCAGGAGAAAAGGTGACAAGGTGGGCTGAGTGGGACTCCATCAGGCCTGGAAAGACCTCCCATGCAGGGGCAGCAAGAAGGACCTGAGGTCTGCAGGGGCTGCTCTGCCTCAAACCTCTGTGCCCCCAGTTTCCGCTATGAGACAAAGGGCCCTGGAAAGACTGAGTCCTCTCTCTGGTTTGGGTGTCTACAACAGGGAGAAGTCCTCTGACAAGGAACACACCTTAACAAGAGAACCTGAAGACAAATACCTTTGTGAGGAGCCCAGGCTGTTCCAAACCGTCGCCATCCAGCTTCTGCCACGGCTGCTCCAGGTCCTCCGTCCTGGCTCCATCAGGGTTCTCCAGCTAAGAAGGGAAGGGCCAGAGAAGAGCCAAGTCCAGGGCCACAGCCTCAGGCCGTTCCAGCCCCTCCATCCGCTGCCACACCAGCTCCACCCAACGTGTTCATGGTCAGAATGGTCAGAATCCGCACTCTCCTCCTAAACCATTCTCAAGCTCTAAAAGCTTTTTATGCAACTCATTTACTTAATGCTGCCGCTGCCCCTCTTTTTATTGACTTCTGCTTCTTTAAGTGTTTCACTGTGTACTTGACACTTAAGTTACTAAATTTTAGTTTCTCAACCAATTCTAGCCTTTTAGGCCAATACACTTAATTTTAATTTCCAAGCTCTTAATTTTAAGTACAAATATCTTACCTTCAAGCTCTTCTTTTATATAAGTTTTTCCTTAATAATTCGTAGAAAAAGTATCTTTAGTGTCTTACTGTAAATCATCTCAAACGTTAAAGTTTTCTAATAAATATTCCACCAATACTTTACTGACGTGTAAGTTCACAGTAATTTTGGGCTTTTAATCTGCTGAGCAAACTGAGGTGAGATGACTCTGTCTACAAACAAACCTCAGGAGCGCTCAAAGAGGCTCTGGATTTGGAACACAGAGTCACAGGCACTGCACTGGTAAGGACCCCTCTCCTTCCCAGCCGGCAACCACAGCTGCACACAACGCGGAAAACAGGCTGGGCCCGCAGGGCACAACCACGAGTGTCGGGTTTCAGCTGCTTGAGGGGCCCACACGCATTTCCCTGTATTCTCTCAGACTGGTGGTTCAAAGAACGATTTTTTAAATTACTTAAAAAAAAATAAAGTAAAAACACACCCTTGCTGGTGTGGCTCACTGAAGTGAGCGCGAGCCTTAGAACCGAAAGGTTGTCAGGGCACATGCCTGGGTTTCAGGCCAGGTCCCAGGTCGGGAGTGTGGGAGAGGCAACCAATTGATGTTTCTCTCCCTCTTCCTCTCTCCAAATAAATAAAATCTTAAAAAAAAATAAAAATAAAAAGTAGAGTAAAACATTCTCTGTCTTGCAATTCCTACCTGAGTCCACAGGCTTCTGTGTGGACCTGAGTCATACATAAGATGGATCTGAGCCACCGTCTTCCTGCGTCTGAGGATTTCATCACCCTGGGAATTGTTTTATCATACTCCTCAGTGACCCCCAACTATGTCAACAACTCAGATAACGGGGAAACAAGGAGGAGGGAACTGCCTAGAAGGACAGGGCGACAGTGAAATGAATCACTACCCTTCGGTTTTCTTATTGACTGAGAGACCAGCTTTGTAACCAGGTTTCAATATGAGAATTCTTAAGAATTTTTCATTTTTTTCCAAAAATGGCAAGGAGAAGAAGTTGACAGCAAAGACTTCTCACAAACCATTAGATGAATGAAAAGATGAATGCAGACAGAGCAGCACGAGGACACCAATGACAGCAACCCATGGCAAAATGAAATCTCACATCACGTCTTCCCAGAACAACATGTGATCAATTTTCTCAAAATTGCTACCAAGTAAACAACAGCTCTAAGGACAGAGCCTGGGGGTCTCCCCCCAGTCATGCACAGTGAGGTCTCCATCTCGTGACATCTGCTTCAAGAAACTCAACCATCCCATTTCACTTTGTGCGTGTCAAGATTCTTTCGTTTCTTATGTTTGTGTGCCAAAATTCACTCAGCACTCAAGGATTTGTATCAAACCTTCTAATAAAGTTGTTTTAAATTACTGCTCAGTCTTGCTCTGTAAATTATTTGTAAAACTTAAAATGACAAAGAAGTGACAAGGGTACCTGGGGCCCAGATGACAAATGGAGATGACCATTTTCCTGGTAACCTAGAGGAGCACGAGGACGCGGTGGAACATTCTGGAGCCACGCTCCCTGAGCATTCCTCGGCACTAGTTAACTCTTCAGTCCAAGGTTTGGTAACGGTGGTTTCCTTCCTAAATTCTTCACCTCTGCAATTTCTGGACGGTTCTTTTACAAGAAATGGCCTCTTCTTATTTTTGTCCCTCACACATAACTGGAAGGTCAAAAGCTGCTCTCTGCTGTTTTTGGAGCTGTCAGAACTGAGAAGACCACTGCACTGATTAAAATAAAATGCTCTATTATCATGCACTTCACTTCAATCAAGAGCTCACTGAGTCCTGAGCATTTATCATAAAGTAACTGCAATTCAATCTTCCCTTGTAACTTCCTGGGAAAATCTCTGATCTTCTAAGTTGCTTACAAACATGACTTATTAATTTAATGCATGCTTGAGTTTTCTGCACAGGTGAATGATTTATTCTTTATCTTAAGACTTTAGAATCTTTAACTGAAAGGGCATATCAAAAGTATGATATAGTAACTTTTACAAATTAACTTTTGCTACAAGATTTTTATGTAGTTGTTATGTTACATTTTCAAGTTGACACTATTTCTAATTTTCTTTTAGTCTTTGTGCTTTGAACTATTGGACAGGCCCTGGCTGAGTGCTCAGCTGGTTAGAGCATTGTCTTGACATGCCCAAGTTGTGGGTTCCACCCCCATCAGAGGACATACAATGAAGACATGAATAAGTGGAACAACAAAAATCCATGTCTGTCTGTCTGTCTCTGTCTCTCTCCCCCTTCCTCTTTCTAAAATCAGTAAGTAAATTTTTCACAAATTGAAAATGTTGAACACAAAAAAGAGCTTACATATCAAGTTAAACTAAAGAATTCCTACCATCTCACCCAGCTCACCAGGTTCCACGACACAGCACACCTGCACAGATGGCCCTGCCCTGGGCCACGATCCAGGGCAGCCTCAGCAGCGGGCACCACAACCAAGTACCAACAGGGCACTTCCCACTTCAGGAACTGTTTTTCCTGAGGTTTGTTTTCCAGTTATTTTCCTATTTCTAAAATGGGTTCAAAACTGTATATGTATACAAAAGCACTCCAATTAGGTTATTGAGGAATAAACTTATGTTAGAAATCATCTATAAAGAAATTACCTGTATTTATGTAACAACCAATGTGCATTAAAGTAACAAGTATATCAAATAAAGTATACTTGGGAACAAAAAAATAAACAATTTATTACATGTTCAAACTATATTTTGCACACATTTATATTATCTTATGCTATTCAGTACGCTCATTAAACTCCACATAAAAGGTAAATGTCTTAAAATTCCCAGACGTGGGTAAAATAAGACAAAGACCTTGAATTATGTTCAAAGCACTGTGACGACATAAAGGCTCTTCAAGGACTCACACTCTGCTGACACAGACACGGCCCACCCCCTGGGAGAAGGCTAACTGGGCCTGCAGGTCCTGCAACGGATCCTGCTCCCACGCAGGGACACGCCGGGCGCCTGCGAACTCCTCAGATCACGCGGCATTCTGCTGCCAGCACCTAACAGTGAGCACTTCCCTGGAAGTTTACTTTTCAGAAGATCATTACTCTAAACACAAAACAACTCCTATCTTAGCACTTACACGGAGATTAAAGACACATTAAGTCCTCAAGAACTGTCAATTACTTAATAACACATATCAAAAACTTTCCTTTTTTGATCGAACTCATGATGTACAATTAGATGATCAGAGAGGTCAGTAAAACATCTGCTCTTAGAGCACCAGCAGCATATGCATAATTAAAAGTAAATTACATAAAATATAATAATCAAAAATAAAGTATCAGAGGGTTGGACTATTCAGTCCCACTTTGATCTCCACTCCCCCCACCAGGGAGAAGAGAGGGGCTAGGAGTTGAAAAATCTCCAATAACCAATGATTTAATCAGTTGTGCCTGTGTAATGAAGCCTTCATGAACACCTAGAACAGCAGGGTTTGGGGAGCTACGGGGCTTGAAAGCGTGGAGATCTGGGGACAGCAGCAGACTCTGCGAGAGGAAGACAGTTCCTGCCCTTTCCCCGCACTCTACCCCATGCACATCTTCCACACGGCTGTTCCTGGGTTACACCCTTTTACAGTAAACTGGAAACAAAAATAAAGAAGGAAAAAAAACAAACAAAAATAAAATAAAATAAAGTATCTGCCCTTACAACATTGATGGCATATGTGTAATTTTAACATAAAACAGCCGCTTCGCAAAGAAATCTGACTCATAACTCAATCCTTAGAAGGAAGATAATGGCCCCATCTTACACAAGCTACTTGTTTTACCTGTGCAGATGAATATTCTAATAAGCATGTAAATGGAGAATGTAAATTTAAATTACTGCTGCAAAAAGAATAAAAATTTGAAAAATTGTGAATGCAGCTAGTCATATTTAAAGGAAAATAAATAGGCTTGACTGTGTATCTATTTAAAGCCTGGGAATCAGTGATCTATATGTCTAGCTCAAGAAGTTAGAAAAATAGCCCTGGATAGCGTAGCTCAGTTGGTTGGATCATCGTACTATAAACCTAAAGGTCGCAGGTTCCATTCCTGGTCAGGACACACGACTAAGCTGAGTATTTGAGATCTTGCTTCCTGGCATGACATCAGTTTGGCTGAAATAAACTCATAAAAACTCTGTACCAAAAAAGGAGGGAAGGGAGGGAGGGCGGGAATGAAGGAAGGAAGGAAGGAAAGGAGGGAGGGAGGAAAAGAAGAAGGCTGTCAACATTGAGGCCACAGACACTATGAGGAGAATATTCCTATGAATAACTTAATGCCAAAAACTGGAACATTAGATAAAAGGACTGCCTGAGAAAAAGCACAACTGGACTAAATAAACTGACTCTGTAATTAAAAGCCTTCCCAGACACAAAAAAACTTTCAGTTCCCAATGAATGGCTTCAGTTTCTCACACTGAGCAAAGGACCCCTCTCAGCACATCCTATGAGGCCAGCACAACCTCAACACGAAAACCTGACGAGAAAGGAAAATTACAGGTCCCTCTCTCACAAAAACATGCGCTTTGTCTGTACAGACTGAGATGATTGCACGACTTCCCTCTTTAGGCCTGTCAATGAATCACTCCAGTGTTTACGGTGGGGGAACCACAACACAGTAGCGCCACAGCCCTATTCCTTCCCTACCCCTGTCGTCAACTGTCTGTCATGTGCCCTCTGGCCCTGAAAACAAAAGTTGAAATGGTTTTCATCAGATCATTTTCCTGAAGTAAGGTAGTCATCAGATAGCTGAGTTAGAAACTTAGAAAGTCTGTAGCTGATAAAACAGCAAAGCACCTGTTTCCTAATGGAAACTCCCTTCAAATATCAAACAATGTCCATGAATGTGTCATATTTGGAATGCTTTTCTGATAGTAACTTAAAATCCCTCATATATTTCTCCATGTGTATCATTTCATTACTTTTAAAAAGTAATATGCTATCAGCCCTTGCCAGTGTGGCTCAGTTGGTTGGAGCCTTGTCCTGTAACCGAAAGGTTACAGGTTTGATTCCGGTCAGGCAGGGCACATACCCAGGCTGAGGGTTTGATCCCCAGTCTGTGTGCATACAAGAAGCTCCCAATCAATGCTCCTCTCTTGCATCAATGTTTCTCTCTCCCTTCCTCTCTCTCTACAAGCAAGGGGGAAAAAAGTATATGCAATCACAAATAAACATATTGAAAGTAACTTTCTGAAGGTGAAAAAGTATTCTTACTAAAACACCAAACCCAAGACCTAAAACTAGGGTGGAGAGGTGAAGATGGCTGTCCACAGCTGCGCTCACAACTGGAGGCAGGGGTGGGTCGGGGCGGTGCCCTCCGGGAGCTGCGGCTCTAACTGGTGTGTCTGGGCTTTGGGCACAAGGCCTCCTGCTGCACAGCAGTGCTACCGTCTTCCCCGCTGAAGGCTGCCAGTCAGCGGGGCTATTGCAGAGCCCCATGCAGGTATCCCGACTCTAATTCGCATCACAAACATTAATGCAAACAACACGGTGTCTTTAAAGGTCACGTGCAACTGAGTGAGAAGAACGAAGACTGAAGTCAGATGTAAGGCACGCAGAGCTAAGGCAGAAGCCAGAGTGCCCAAAGCCCCAGGGCAGCAGTGAGCGCTGCAGCCCACCAGGCATGGGTGCGCCGGGCACAGAGCTAATCCAGACCCCACCTCACAGCAGTGCCGAAAAGACTAAATGGAACGCCTACACAGAAACAACCACGTCTGACACAAGTTGAAAAAATAAATAAATATTAGTCATGTTAATTCTACGTAAAAATGTAACTGCTTTCATTTCTTTTCATTGTAAAAAAACAAAATGGAACAAAACCCTAACGCCTTATCATACACGTCACTGCCAGGCATCCTAAAAGTACAAGACACATAAAGAGCACTAAAATAACATGCATCTTTGTGCAAAATATCACGTGGATCTCTTAACAGAATTTCCTTTTAAAGACAGCATTCTGAAGTGCCACTGCCATGCTGTGGGATCTGACCAATTACTGCTCACACGAATAAACGGTCCAGCATCCTTCAAACCCGCATCCCTGGCCACTGACGGACATAAAATGCAATTTCATTTCAGTAATAGACTGAGCTGAGCAAAACGAGAAAGGCAGATCTCCCGGAAGTCCGGCTGACTCCAGAACCCAGAAGGAAAGAACTCCGTACCACAGCTCTCCCTCAACCCCTCAGGTGCGTTAGGTAACTCAGACGTGACTGGCCTTCCCTAACTTGAGAAGAGTGCGTCTCGGCAGTCGTGTGTCTACTAGAACGGAATGCAGGAGCACCACAGCCCAGCCCTCCCTGACTGAACTGTCTCGGCACACCGGACGATGGCCTGGACAGAAGGACCTGCAACCAGTGGTGCTGCAGGGGTCTTGCCTCTTCGCTCACGTAAAGTCTTTCTTTTTTGAGCCCACCCACCCCAGCTGACAGGCACCCTTACCTCACCACAGTCACTAAAACAGGCAAGAAAATCACCCCCCAGCCAGCAGAAAGGGCATCGGCTCGGACACATCGAAATGAAGCTCTGATTTACAAAGCAGCCCCTTGCCTTGGAACTTTACATTAAACATGACGTTTCCCTTGAAACAGACAAGATGCTGGCGATGAACTTGCTGGCAGAAGACATCAGGACACCGATCTTTTTGAAGTCTTGCCTTCAAACAGTAAAAAATGCAACGCCTGTTGAGCGCGACAAAGAGCAGCACAGTGGAGCGAGGTCCGTCTGCTCGGCTCCTTTGCCTTCGGTCCCGCAAACCCCACTCACTCACCGTGGCTTCAGTCAGCCACTTGTCCTCAGCCCCTTCAGTGTGGGAGCTTCCTACACTTGCCATACAGTCAGGGTCTTTTGTTACAGTCTGTATTCTATCCTGGAATCTCCCAATCTCCTAAATGATCTTTTTAAATTTGCATAAGATATTTAATTTGATTTTTTAAATTTACATTAGTACTCAGGATACTTTCACTGCCCCCCAAAATCTCATGCTTCACCTATTCAACCCTCCACTCAACTCTGGCCACTGCTGTTCCACTTACTGTATCTATAGTTTTACCTTTCCCAGAATGCTTATGAATGGAATCATACAGTATGTAACATTTCACACCGGCATCTTTCAACTTAAGCAAGATGAATTTAAGGTTCATCTACGTCTCTGTATGCCCTGAATGCTCATTCCTTTTTACTGCAGACTTTGTATTGCTGATGGGAATGCAAAATAGTACATCCATTTGGAAAACAGTTTTTGTCAGATTTTTAAAAGGTTAAACACGCCTACCATAGGATCCACCCATACCATGCTTAGGTACTGACCTGACAGAAGTGAAACCGCAGGCCAGAATGCCAAAAATTTCAAAGTGTGATGAGGCTGTGGAGGCAAGGCTGTCAGGAAACTGGCAAGATCATTCTTTGCTGACAGAAATCAAAATTCGTGCATCCCTTATGAAGGAAACTAAGCAATACCCAGCAAAACTACAAATCCACTCACCTTCTGACTACTTCTAGGAATTTACCCCTGAAAATATACCTCCTATGAAATAAAAATACACATGAACGATGCTATTTAACTCAGCACAGTTTAGAAAGCAAACTGCTGGAAACGAAAACCCAGTCAGAAGACAGAGCTCGGATACTCAATGGATGGGCCACGCTGCCATAAGAAGTGAATTAGCGAGGGATTCCAAGGCCTGCTGTTACAGGAAAACAGCCAAATGCAAAACATGATCTACAGTATGCTACTGTTCATATAAAGAGGGGATATGGGAAAACAAACATGAATTCACTCCTTTGTGCAAGAAGAAGTAAAGAAAGGACAAACGAGACACGGAAGATCCTGCCATCTACGGGGGTGAGTCTGAGTGGGCTGGGAAGAAGGGAGAACCAGAAATGGGGTGGTAAGGAAGAGGAGGAAATGACATTCTCTGAAGACAGCTCTAATTTTTAGAACCTTGGTAATAATGTTTCACTTATTCAAAAAATAATTACATAAAATCCACCTCGCTGTGAGAAGAACCAAAACAAAATAAAACTATAAAACAAGTAAAATAATCACAATGAGAAGCAAGGAGTTAAAAAAAAAAAACTAACCCAAATAACTTTGAAACGCTAAAATAATAAATTTTGGCATGATAAAGACAAAAAGAAGTACATATAAATATTCTACTCTGGTTAGTAAATTTGTCACAGGGGCAAAAGTTAGCAATCCTGAAACTTATCTGTGTGTATTTTAAGCTTAAGCAAGTAAGTAGGTATAAGGAAAATAAGGAAGTCAGGTTGCTCACTATTGGAAAAAGCAGTTAAAGACAAGGAGGGAAAGGCTAGGATAAACTATGTAATGATGGACTGGAATTGAAGGTATTAATGGTTCTGGTTATACATACAAATAGACAAAGAAACAGATAGAGATATATGTACATACACACATTTAATTCCCATCTGTATGTTGGAACAGTCTAGAAGCAATGACATCCCACTAGCAACAAGCACGCCCTCCACCCAGATCTTGGTTCTAAATATCATTCTCCACTAAGAGGAGCCAAGGGTCCTTGAAGAAATGGCTGAACGTAGGGCTGCAGCAGGGAAAGGACAAAGGAAGCCTGGAGAATCTTGGTGCCAGAAAGCAAGGAAGTGAGGTACCAGAAAGGATGAGGATGTGTTGAAAGGACAGAGGACACAATTCGCAACTTCTCCCAATCGTCAAATCTACGCATTCCTGCAACAAGATAAACATGAATACGGCTGACATGGTGGATTAAAATACCCCAATAATAAAATAAATACCCATGAGTCCATACTGAGATAAATAATTGAATAAATAAATAAACTGGAGAGAAGCACCAGTTCTGCCTTGGAGCAGAAGGCCAGTGAACATATACAGACAGAATGCTGGAAAGGGAGTCGTCATTTGGCCGACACCACCGTAGTGACTGCTACGGGAGAGAATCATCAATGGAAGCTGAACTCAATGAGAGAAAGTACGATGACCGCTCTCGGCCTCTTGGCTAAGATCAAGTGCAGTATCTGTTCTTATCAGGAAGCACGATGAGAAACAGGACATGTGCAGAGTCTCCACACAACATACTCATTAACTGCACAGAGACAAACAGTAACTTTTCTGTCAAGAAAAATCTGGCAGGCCACACATAGCTGGGTGGCCAAAGTTAGCATCACTAGCAGGGAGACATATCAAGTTATCAATGCCACTTGCCTCTTCATTTCCACAATGCTCTCGCCAAAATACACGACCTGATTTGAACAAGAAGGAAACATCGAACAAACCCAGCTGACAGGTATTGTACAAAATAATTAGCTGGTACTCTTCAAAAGTGTCCAGCTCATAAAAGACAAGGGAAGACTGATAAACTGCCGCAGGCAGTGACACATAGCATTGACAATCACTACAGAAGACGCCTAAGCTAGACAAAGGGCATAAAGGGGACAGAGGGAACAAATCTGAAGAAGCTCTCTCTGCTGCTTCAGTGTCAACTGAAACTGACTGTGATAATTATACTGTGATTACACAGGATGTCAACGTTTCACAAAGCTAGGTGAGGAATATCTAAGAATTACTATTTTTTTTATTTTATTATTTTATCTTATTTTTTAAAAGATTTTATTTATTTATTTTTAGAGAGATGGGAAAGGGAGAAAGAGAGGGAGTGCAACATCTGTGTGTGGTTGCCTGTGGCGCACCCCATACTGGGGACCTGGCCTGCAACCCAGGCGTGTGCCCTGACTGGGAAACAAACCCGCGATGTTTTGGATCGCAGGCCTGCGCTCAATCCACTAAGCCACACCAGCCAGGGCAGAACTGCTATGTTTTGCAAAATTTTTAAGTCTGACATTATTTCAAAATGAAAAGCTAAAAATTAAAATTAATTTAAAAAAACTCTCTGATTTGAAAGTAAAAGCAAAAAATTAATAAATGTTAATCATATACTATGAACTTTTCTCTTCAAAGAGCTCGGCAGGAACGCACAGAGAAAAGCTCCTGGAAGTAAACACGTGGCTCTTTCAATGCAGCTTTCACATTCTCAGCTGTGACCAATACATGGCCGCTGGGAACTGCTACTCTGCCCCAAGAGAAACAGCAAGAGGACATCTGACATCCGACCTCAGACCCCCAAGAGGACAGGGAATGGAGGGAGAATGAACTGGGCACAAGCTGGTCTATAGGCACAGCCACCACACTTCTGGTCAGCCGTTCCCTAAGCAACATGAGGGCATGGTGGCTAGGTCTTTCAATTTCTTAAAAGAAGCAAAATTCCAGATTTGTAGGTAGTATATCATCAACTTTACATGCCAGTATCATTCTGTTTTGATTAAGGCAGGCCAGACACAACATGATATTTGAGTCAAATTCTGCCCTCAGCTGCCAGCTTTCCCGCTCTTTCTAGTAAACACCTAAACCTGCACCTGCCCCATTCCACGCAGTGGAGCATACTCATAATTCTAGGACCCTTACTTATAAATCACACAGGAAGAAGCCCCAAGGGAAGCCCACCCATGGCTGATCAGGAGACCTGAGGGAGGCCATGCAGGGTCCTCACCCTCAGTGCTCTCAATGCCCAAGTCCACTCAGGAGCTACGCCTGCCCCCTGCAGCCCTCAGGGCAAGCAGCAGGAAGTGGTACCTCCTTCAAGCTCACATTTCCACATCTTCATCCCCTTCCCTCCTCATCCCACGTTCAGAAAGAAGGGAGCGGACAAAGAATAACGAGTGGGTGGATTTGAAAGTAGGTGAAGGAGTATTATGGTGTAAGTGTCCAAAGAAATACCTGTTACAGGGGATGATGCACACAGCCACACCCAATGAACTCCTACTCATAAAACTTCCATCACCAAAGCAAGCCCCAATACTGACAATGCCTCCAAACAGTCGATCCAAAATTTCTCAAAATCATACAAAGATAAAACACATATTAGGAGTAAAACCACTAATATATACTCCCCTTTGTGAACTAAACTAAAACCCCCTTTCCTGACGTTCGAGAGGCAAAAACAGGTCAAACACCACGTTTTGTAAACTGCGCTAACAATAACCAGAAGACAAGCGAAATGGAAAAGATGACGCCAAGCAAATTTACCTGAGCGGCTGCCGCCCCACCAGGGGCGTCACTGCACAATGCGGTTCTGCCAGCGTTTCCGCCTCCCAGGAACCCACTGTCCTCGGCAGCTACCGGACTCTCCTCTTGGACAGGCGCATCGACAGCCGGGCCCTTCCTCTTCGCCGTCTTTTTCTTCGAATGCGTATAGTCACCTTTTGTTTTTCTCTGTCGGAAGTGAGCAAGCTGCGCAAAAATGCAGAGAAGTAGTAAAGGCAAAGGTAGGTGAGAAAAATGTAACAGAACCACAGAGTCAGCAGGCTCATGGGAAACATGAGGTTCTGGGGCTGGCTCTGTCCACTCAGCCACACCTGGCCAGACTCACATCAATCAACAGACTGTGAGTCCCTGTCCCCTACACCCTGCCTTCATTAATACCTACAATGCCAAGAGCCTAGCTGGAGGACTGTTAATTATGCCTGTATACAGACAAAAGCAAGCAAGACGACCGAGTGGCAGAGTAGCTTTTGTAGCCACTGGAAATTTACAGAAAAATATTATTTTACAAAGTGTATCTATTTAAAAGACTGATATCTTAATCAAGGCATATTTAAAGTTTAAAACCATATAAAAGCGAAATCTCTCCCTTTGCCCCCATTTGCCCCCCCAATCAAGGGAATATATAACCTAGCCAAAACTTCCCAGCCATAGATTCTGAGACAAGGTACAGAAATAGCAAAAAATTAATTAAGCCAGGTCAATCTAACATCCTCCTTTATGGAATCAGATGTTCTAGTTTTCATGACACAGCTCACCAAAGCACCAGGGACTCCACAGAATGCTGCCCATCACAAGGCATGACCTAGCTCATTCTGTCCCTCAAATCTGGGGGTTTCGGACTTTGGTTCCTCTCCCACTAACACCTTATTCAAACGGCATGAAATCTAATATCAGCTTTTCACAGGAAAATAGTCATTCAAATGACAACTGTGGTCATAAAGGCAAACGCACTTAACAAAATGTGCACAATTTTATGAACACAAGACATTACACAAGCCATTTATGTGAAAAAAACTGTCGAGGGTAGATGGTGCCTTAAACTAGCTTCATTTATTTATTTTATTTTAATTCATTTGTTTTATGCCACACTCCATGAAATCTAACCATCTATGAGTTCCTTTCCTGCATCACAGTCCTCGTTTCTGGTCTGTGGCTGCCCAACAGGAGGCGTCCTGTTTCTTCTCCAGATGAGGTCAGTCACCAGCCTCAGCGCGCTCAAGCACACTTACTCATGTTTACAGACCGTGACAAGTTCCGGAACACAGTGCTAAGCTCAGGCTCACTTTCATCTCCCATGTGTGCCAGGCACAAGCAAAGGGAGCAAAACACAGGCCCCAACCTCCCTAATCAATTCCAAGTCATAAGTTTCACCTTCACAGGAAGCCTGAATGAGGCCACTCTATCCTGTCTGTCACCCTGCCATTAGACACTGCTGTCCCTGTCACTGCCTCACACCAGTCACTGTGTTCTGGTTTCTTTAACGTAGTGGTCCTATGCTTTCTTAAAGGGAAAGAAACTAGCACTCAATACCTCCTACTAGCTAATCCATACAAAATCCTCACAGTCAAGACATGTCTGACTTCAAACAAAGCAACTTCATGCAGCTCTCTTTACCACAGCTGGCACTGTATGAACTCTTTCTCATTCATTCCTGACAGAGCAGGTTGCTTCCCACAGCCAGAATAGGCTAGGATGGGAGTGACAGCCAACATGTCCATGTGCCCCCAAAACAGTGAGTACCAGAACAGCGTTTCTGTGAAAACCTCAGCAGAAGGGAGGTGATAAAAGCATGCCTCAAGCCCTGGCAGGTGTGGCTCAGTGGAGGGAGGGCCAGCCTGTGAACCTAAGAGTCGCATGTTCGATTCCCAGTCAGGAGAAGGCATGGGTTTTGGGTCAGGTCCCCAGTAGATGGCGCGTGCGAGGCACCCACACACTGATGAGTCTCCCTTTCTCCCTCCCTTCCCCTCTCTAAAAATAAATAAAATCTTTTTTCTTTTTTTTAAAGCATGCCTCGGGACACACGGCTCCAGTACCACTGAGTTCACTGGGGCATCATTCACAACCTAGGACATAGCACTCACCCCAACCCCCAAGTTTGGCCACAGAGTCTGTGGTTTCCCTAGGAACCCAGCATTGGGCGAGGGCTCTGAATAACTCCTCCACCCTCACCTGCTTAAGACCGTCCACCTGGGTCCCAAACAACAAGGAAGCAAGAACAAGGGCTTCTGAACCCCGGGAATCTTAAACAGTAGGTCAGCGAGGAGTATTCCACAATGTAAACAAGTCTCCTGAAACACCACTGGGAGACCTTTATATATTAAAAATACTGCAGAATTCCAAGTAAAATGAAAATTTGTACGTAGTATTCAATGAATGGAAAAAGCCTATTTCGTCAAGGACTGCAAGGAAGTCACAGCTCCTTGAAGTCCTCCAGGAAGCCTGAACTCTGACGAGGTGGAGCAGCAGCAAATGCAGGTGAGCCGCACGCTGGCTGTCCAGGAGAACAAGGACGCGCGAAGTGGTGACACCCTTCATTTCACTACCCGCCTGCCCTTCACTTTCTACTGGGGTCCAGATGTGGGTGGGCGATCAGGGACGCGGAGCATTCCTAAGCCACTGCTATCCGTTATGGGGCCTCCTAGCCTGGCCAAGATTTCACAGCGACTCCTAGAAAGGGCGCCACGCCAGCCTCCCAGGAAACATGAGAGGGCCGGGTCCCAGCACAGACCTCCGCCCACCCGCACCTCCCCTCCAGATTCAACCACAGCCGACACGCCCCCGTTCCTCGCGCTCAGCAGCAGCCCCCTCAGCCCCGGCGTGCCCCGCGCCCACCCTCCAAGCGCAGCGCGGCGCGTCCTCCGCCGCTGATTGGCGGCGACTGCGGCGGGGGCGGGTTCGGGCAGAGGGCGGCGGATTCAAGATGGCGGCGGCCAGGCGGGGACGTCCAGGCGAGTTGACGGAAAGAGCGAGAGTGCAGCGGAGGCGATCTCCTCCTGACCTCGTCCACTCCTGACAGGGGGTGGTGGCGGGCACTGGAGCCCGCTCTTAAGAGTCCACACCGGGGCAGCAGAAGTCGGCGCTACCGTTTACCTTCGCTCTCCCGGCCTCCACCTTTCTGCGCCGCTGCTCTTGCTCATCGTCTTCCATCTCCCTCCAGGCCTCTTCGAGGTCCACCTGGGAGGTGACGGGTCCGAAGCGGCGCCGCCTTCGCTCTATTTACACTCCCCCTCTCACTGGCGCGCCCTCCCCCGCGACAACTGTCACGCAGACTTAAGCCCGCCCCGCGCTCTGCCTGCTCCGCCGCCAATCAGGAGTCACGTTCCTACCTGGGCGTACGCGCGCTCAGAAGGCCGTGGCGGGCATAAAACTCCGCCCCTGCCGCTTGCCGTTTTCCGATTGACGCGATGACACACCAATAAACGAAACCCGGTGTCCTCCGAGCTCGCTGTGGTTGGTGGATTTTGAAGGGCCGAGGCGCCGCCCTGTCGGTGCAAGCGCTAGGGCTGCGGTAATGCTCCGGGATGCGACTGTCGAACGTTCCAGTTCCACGGTATCCAGAGCAGGCCCCACTGATGCTAAGTCCGCTGGAGTAAGGATTGCCCTCAGCTTTATTCCGATTCGTTACTCGGTTGTTAGATGTGGCCCCTTGGGGAGATGAGACTGACCCCAAAGGGGCGCATGCAAAGCCTACCCCACCTTCTTCAAGAAAGAGCTTCCAGGCTTCCCACTCCTCGTCCCCACCTGTATCTACTCCGTGAGCGCCCAGGAAGCAGCTCCTGGAGTTGGGCCCCTTTGCCTGGGAAACAGCGATTTGCCTCAGGGCTGCAGTGGGCATCCCACGTCTCGCCCCCGCTGTCAGTCCCAGATCCCCTCCCTCGTTCCTCGGGGCTGAGTCCTAGTCACTGAGCCCTTCGCCGCTGGGTTGCTCTCTGTTCATTTCATAGTCCAGACAGCCGGCCAGATCACTTTGGATCTTTTCCTACACGTCGAACCTTCGCCTGGTGTATCACTTCACTTATATCTCCTTTCTTGCAGGCTCCTAGACAGAAGAAGCCCAAGTACCAGGGCAGCCAGTTATGAGTTCGGTGGGAACCTGGGTTAGAACCTCCAACCACACAGCCCAGAGTTGCAGGGAAAGGAAGCCACTGGGTCTGATACCACTCCTGGACCCATGCGTGTATTCTTCCTACTGGAGACACAGTGCCATATTGAGATCTCTGAGTTAATGTGTCTACCCCCAGCTTGCAGTTTCTACGTGGTGCAGCATAGGATTTGACCAGAGGGTCCCATAGTCGTGGGACGACTCCAGCATCTGCCATAAAGCAGTCCCCTGGGTTAGAGTGTTAGGAGGGACCCCATGCTGGTTGGGAATTCTGCAGAGAGGGGCTCGCTGAAGCCCTGCACACAGAAAAGGCAAACCCATTCCTCTATGCGTGTCTGTTGCTGTTAGGACAGTCTCTGGGACCCCAGGATGGAAGGGACTCCATAAGACGACTTGCCAAGTGGCCTGTGGTCTTGAAAAAAACTTGGTGTGGAATGAATTATAAATGATACAGTAATCGTATCCAGTTCTAGATTCCTAGAAGGCAAGCACTGATTCAGTGAATAGCAAAATTAGCCTCTCAAATGGAAAAGGATTAAGATTATGAAATATTTGCATAAGTCATTCCATATATATTGCAAATGGTTATAAATAAGAATGTTTAACTTAAAACAGCTCTAAAAATAAAGTATTAAAAAAATTTAAGAGGAATGTGACTTTAGTTAATAATTCATAGTCTGGTTGGCAATCTGAAGTCTCATTGTTCCTTAGCTTCACCTGAACCCGTTTGTCCAGATAAGGAAACAATGGAAGTTTTTTATCCCTAGCCCACGGCTTTGATTAACAATCACATGCTGGTAGTGTAATCAAGCTCATTGGAAGCTGATGGTCTCTGATAACTGACAATCCAAAGCATCTGGCATGTACTTCTTGTTGCTCCAATGTAACTGTACCTGGATGAGTTCCTAATCAGTGTGGGCACCCAGGGGAGCAGCCACTCTTAAGTGGTGATCTTGTTTACCTTAAATGGGCTTCACATTCTCAGTCTCCTTTTATCTTTTCTCATCGTTATTGTTAACATCACATTCGCCATTAAAGGGAAAATGAAAACAAAACCCCAAAGTCAGAGTCTGCCAATAATACACACCACATTTCAGTTGCAAGATTAGGATATCACAGAGCACAGGCAGATGACAAGGACCAGGTGGGAGTCACCAAATCCCAGAGAGACGTGGGAGACCACTGAACAGCTGTGCCTTGTTTTCCCGCTGAGAAGTGTAAACACCCATGATACCCTCTTACAACTGGGCCGCTTTTGCCGGGGAGAATGACAGTACTCCAAGTGGACTAGAGAGGTGGCATTGTGCAGGCGATGTTGCAGCAAGCATACCATGGTGTTTGGGTTTTCTCCTGTCTTATCCATTCCTGTACCACTACTTGAAGGGGTTTGTGCAAAGGCTGTGTGCTCCCTGTGTGCTCCTTTCTCTGAGACAGACCAATAGGAAAATACACTTCTGTTAAGGTGCCGTGGTGACATCCAGCTGACACAGCTCACCTTTCAACCTCAGTGAGAACACATGATTCTAAGCAACCACGACTTATACAAATATTCATTAGGAGGCCTTGGAAACTCAACTGCCAGACAGTATTAGTGCTCTTGCGTGGCAACACAGCCCTTTGTGTGGTGAGCGAAGTTACCAGTCTTCGCTCAGAAGTGAGCAGCTTGAGCAAACACGAGGTGGCGGGCTCATGAAACCAGGGGCCAGGCCGGCCAGGACGGCTGACCACCAAAGGATCAGACTTTCCAAGAGCAGCCGAAGACCCAGATCTATGCCTGAATCTCAAACGTTGTGTGTTGCAACACACTAAAAACTCCATGGGGGCCCTGTGCACAGTTTGCCCATGAGGGTTTGGTCAGTGGTTTCCAAATTGTGTTCCTCCAAATCCAGGATCACGTCCATGGCCATTCTAAACGGGTTCTGTCATGGCTGGATACTCACCCTCAAGGAGGGAAACATAACCCACCACTCCTTAAACGTGGGCCGGCCGTGCACAGCGACTTCCTTCCAGAGAGGACAGTGTGGGGAGAGAAAGGCGATGATGCGAGCGGAGAAGCCTGACTGGCACGACCTCCCGCAGCGGCGTCAAGGCCAATGCCAACAGCGGCAGGTCACGTCGGCTGGCAGCAGGCACCCTGGATGGGATGCGGTAAGAAGGGGGCTGCACCTCTGAGGCCTTGCTCCCGAGGAGCCATAACCCAGGCTAGTCAGGAGAAAAACATAAAGCAAATCCCAAGAGAGGGACATGCTTCAAAATCCCTGACCCAGTCTCCTCAAGACTGTCAAGGTCATCAAAAGCAAGAAGGGACAGAACATGGGACAGAAAAGGAACCTTAAAAAGAATAAGGAAATGAAATGAAGTATGGGTTTTAGTCAATGATAATGTATCAATATAGGTTCATTAATTTTAACATGTGATACCAATGCAAGATGTTAATTGGGCTGAATGGGAGTAAGGGGGTGAAAACTGTACTTGAACATTCATTTAAATAAAAAAAAAAAAAAAGAAAAGAAACAGACCTGAAAAAAAAAAAGATGTTAATTGGGGAACCTTATGTCGATCTCTCTGCACTATCTTCTTAATTTTTCTGTGAATCTAAACTATTCAAAAAAACAAAGTTTGTTTTATTTTAAACTGTCTGGCAAATTCATACTCCCTGGGGTGTATATACCCCTGGAGTTACCTCCTAGCTACCTAAAATGGCTAAGTTAACTAGTTTTTGTGCACATTCAAATTTCCTGTTTGAGCATTAGGGATATGGTACATACAAAACCTAAATACTGAAGGGCAGCTTAAGGGATTTTAACTTAATTTCAGCCATCTGATGCAAGTTTCTGGGTTGGCTGCATGAGGAGAGGGCTGGCTGTAAGGGGCTGAGCTCCACTCCTACCCAGCCCTGGACTGCGGTCACAGCTCCAGTTTTAAGTCTGTTACAGCCCTTCATCAGTTCGTTCAACCCATTTGAAAACCTGAAATGAAAAACCACGTGAACCAAGAACTGCTTCTCGGTTCTGTGCCCTGTCCTCTGCATGCCATGCATTGGCTACATAGGCTCTGCTGTTGGGCCCACCCTCCCGCTCACACCTGCCCTAGGTGCCCTCTCTGCATAGCCATTAGGACACCCACTGCTTCTTTGGCAGGCTTCCCGTCTGGCAGTCCCAGCGCTGGAATCACATCCTGCCTGGTGGGATGATGGCCTGGCCCCTGCCCCTCAAATGTTCAGGTGGATGACCATGGGGTGAGCACAACTCAGCCCCACCAGGAAGCCCCAGGCTGGGTTATTGGCCAGCTCCCTAGTGCTGCCCCCTCTGTGGCCCAGAATTTCCTAAAATCCTCAGGGATCTGGTCTCCCTATTCAGTCCTGCTGGTATTGGGGCTTCACTCCCATCATCTTGTTTAGAGGGTGCCTAGGAGCAGCCAGGGGCCTGCTGGCCTAATGAAGGTGGTAATGGATGGAGCACACAGGACCCATGTGCAATGGGGATGGATACGGCTCACCTGTCCCCACAGCCTCGCCCTCTTCTGGGCTCTGTCCAAAGGGTCGGGGTGACACATGGTGGTGTGGGGACTGTCTTCCCCCCAGGTTCCCACTCTGCCCTTCTGGCCCCAGCTGCTGCCCACTTTTGCCCTCCCAAGAAGCTCAATTTGGCCACACCTGGGAATGGTGGTGTTTGCAGGTAACCCCTGCATGAGAACTGGGTGGGGCCTGGGGAGGACTCTCCAAGAAAACCTGGCAACCCAGGGCCTACCTCTCTGCAGCACCTAGCAACTGCTGTGGCGATGCCAGTGTTGGCTTCACATGCTGCAGCCCAGAGGGCTGTGGGGCCCTCCCACTCCTTGGCAGAGGCCAGCGCCACAATCCTATAGTAATACCAGGGCTGAGGCTGCTTCTCTCTGGGTAGCTGAGCTGTGCTTTCCTGCCGGTTACTGACAACCAAGAAGGGAGGGGCCTGCGGCGTCCCCTCTCCTGCGGTCCTGAGATGCTGGACTCCTCTGTGGCAGACCAAATGACCCGACTGACGCTGAAACTCTTGGAGAAGGTAAGACAGCCAGTCACTCGTGTTCTCAACACCTGGTCAGAGGAGCTCAGCTTTAAAGGGTAAGACGATTTTTGTGAGTGCTACGGCTTCCCGGCAAAATCCTCTCCAGTGGTTTTCAGCCTTGTAATAAAGGACTGTGGTTTCTTGGCTTCTCTTCTTTTTGTTTGTACAGAACCAAGTAGGTTCTCCTGGCAGTTTCCACAGCCAGGACACAAGTATGTACCTACTGGCTGAGCACTGCCAGGGCCCATGAAGGTACCCTGAGGGCTTCTGGGCTTCAGTGTTTAAGGGAACACAGACACCTACCCCAAGTAGGACCCATAGGCCCTTGGGCTGGGCCTGGGGCAGGAGGCCTGGTGGCCTCTCCGTCACACCAGTCTTCTTATCCTCTAAGGGTCTGTGTGGTCCATGGCTGGCCTGTCCTCACAGGTCGCCCAGCACAGCAGCTCCTCCCTGTCCCCACTTGCTTTATTCCTCTTCTGCTGCCCTTGCAGCCCTGCACCTCCCTGCCAGCTCTCTTCTGGTGACCCATGGGCCACCTTGCAGGGGCCAACAGGGGCCACCCCAGTACTCACCCAGACTGTGGCTGTCTAGCTCAAAGCCCACATGGGGTGGTCAGGGTGGTCAAGGACATAGAACTAGCCTGGGTCTGGCAGTTCAGAAAGCTGTGTGAAGGGGCCTCACACGACAAAGTGTCTGCCCTTAGAATTCAAGGGGGAACATGTGTGCTGTGTGGGAAATGTGACACACACGTCCCTGAGAGAGGATGACTGCCCTTGCGGCCTGTCCCGCACCTCCATCACACGGTACTTCCTGCCCAGTCCCCCATGACTGGGGCACGGCCAGGAACATGGGCAGGTGCCCCACGCCAGCCTGTGCCCTGCTCACACTGAGCCTGTCCCAGAGCCTGTCCCTGCCAAGGTCTCTTCCTCACAGAAACTGGAGCGGGAGCGGGAGGATGTGGAAGGGGATGCTGAGGACCCCCACCTCGTACCAGGTAAGAGCTGGGCCCCGTGGGCAGGCATGAGACCTTCTGCTCAGGTCCCACCCACTCCTGTCACTGGCAAGACTGTGCTTGATGCTGTTCCCTGTGTCCAAGGCTGAAGCATGTCCTTTTGTTTTCATTTTCACAACATTCACTGACACACACGTGCATACACATACACACACACATGCACGCAGAGCATTCCTCACATGCACTTATACACTCACACACACCTGCACATTCACGCACAGGCACACACCAGGTGCTCTGCTGAGTGCACCCTAACATCCTATTTGTCACCGTCATCTGCAAACCTCAGGACAGGAACACCCCTCATCCCCATTTTCCAGGTGAGAAAATGGAGGATCCAGGTCCCAGTGGGTAAGGTTGGGGCGTGCTGATGGGTCTGCACATTGCTCAGCACAGCTTCCCTCCAGGACAAGAAAACAGGCCGGATGCAGCCCTGCAGAGTGCTCTGAGGAGGAGGAAGGACCTTCTGCAGAGACTCTGGGTAGGCCGGCGTCACAGCAGCCTTGGCCGGAGCTGTCTATAGCTGAAACTACTGGCCACCACACTCAGACCTGAGTGGGGGGTGGGGGGGCTGGGGATGGGAGTTGGGGGTGTCCCTTCTTTCTGGACTCAGCACTGGTTCTCTGAGGTTCATGACCCGTGGACAGGTTGCTGGTGAAATGGGAGCGGCTGAGAGACTTCACTCCTGGGGCATGGAGTGGACTAAGTGGAGAAAGGAACACACACTATCTATGGTCCGAGCCCTGACAAGCACATGATTAGCTATGACATCCGCTCTGGTGGTACAGTATCCAAGGAGGAAATGTTCAATAAGGGGCCCGATTCCTACAGGAAGTAGAATTCTAAGAAGCCCAGAGGCCCAGTCCCAACTCCACCCACCAGCAGCAGGAAGGTGCACACAAAGTCCACACAAATAGTTATGATAAATGTCACACTCGAGGTAGAGGCGATGCTGGGGCAGCTGGACCCAGAAACTAGTTCATACGATTCGGTAAATTTTAAAAGGAGCAGTATTCTCGTGTGTGCCCCCTCTCAAAGGGCCCTTGGGCCTTGCCATCAGGCCTGGCTCCAGTTCCAGGGAAGCCCTGTGGGGGAGCTATGGAGACCCTGGGTGTTCTGCATGGGCCACCCAGCATGGAGGACCCCAGCACGCAGGCTCTCTCACAGGGGTCAGTGGCTGCCTTTCAATGCAGCGCCCCCTGCCTGGCATTGTAGGAACAACACCTCCTGGAAGAGCTCGCCCGCCCCGGTGCCTGGAGGGGGCCCAGCAGAGGAGCCCATGGGTCAGCGCAGCCTCCAGAGATACCTCCCCGGATCCCGGCTTCGCTTGGGATCTACCCTGCTGCCTCCCCAGCCCCACCGGCCCTGGAGCTGCCTCGGGTCATCCAACACTCGGTAGGTCTTTGGGTGAAGCCGGAGGCAGAACCACTGTGGGAAGGCTACACCCACAGAGGCCTCCTGTCTGTGGCAAGCTCAGCAGAGTTATGACAGTGTGCTGAAGAGGGAGAGCCAGCAGCGACGCACTTACCATGTCCAGACACTCACAAGGACTTCAGTGGCTCACCTCGGTCATCCTCGCAGGTGCCCTAAGACAGGGCTTCGGGGAGGTCTTGTCCCCTTACTAAAGATGAGAGGCTGCCCCAGCCCCAGGTCCTAACTTTTGCTCTAGGAGAAATATTAGGGAAATTCAGCATCCAGAGGACCCTGGATTTGGGGAAGAGGCATGCTAACTCTTTTTCAAAACTCCATAATGACCAGGAGAAGCTTAAGACCTTAATTTCAAGGGCACACTTAAGAAAAAGGTAGGGGGCAGTATTCCAATGTTGAGAGCCTCATACCTTCATTCGGCATTCAGGGGTGCAAATGGAAAGGGGCTGACTTGTTTAAGCAAAAGGGATTGTGTCGGAGGCCAGCTGGGACTCAGAGGAGGGACTGAAGCTGGAATCTGGCACACGGAGGCCTCAAGGAGATCAGTGTGACTGGTGAGAAGACATGGCTGAGGAAGCGGGCAGGCCTAGCTGAGAAAGTTCTCCGCCGTCTAGCCAGGGAGTTTGATGTTGCTGGCAGGTTGGGTCAGGACCTGGAGGGCACTTGTTCTTTGAGAGGGAGCCTGGCAGCCCATGGTGGAGGGGACGGAGTGGGAAGGAGTGCCTCAGACGGGCCCATGCTCACAGAGCCCCCAAAGCCTCCAGAGCCCCCTTTGCCCCTGGGGTGTCTGCATCCAGGGCCCAGTTATCCCAGCCTATGTTCCCCCACCCACCTCACCCCCGTCTTCCGACACCTGGAACCTCCCTCAGGTACCAAGGGAGGGTGGGGGCATAAGCACAGGAGGCCCTCCCAGTCTCAGCACATTCACACTTCCTGCACTCGACCCATGTCTGGCCGTGCTCCCGTGTATCAGTCTTGGTACCAGTGACACCAAGAGGCCAGTCAGGGCTCTTAGTCACTGACTTTCTAGAAGCTAGACTCAGAGAGCCGGAGGTAGGAGGTCCCTCAGCCAGGACAGGCAGACACAGCACTCCATGGGGGCCTCCTCGGTTGATGCCGGAGGTGGCCACTATGAATGCAGCTAAAGCTGGCCTGTCACACGTGTCTGCACACCTTGCAAGCTAAGAATGATTTTGCGCTTGTAAATGTTTGCGGGGGCGGGGGGGAACTAAAGGAAGAACAGTTTGGGACACACGAAAAGAATATGAAATGCAAACCTTCATGCTCATACAAAGTCTCACTAGACCAGTCTCATTAGTGTTGCATCTGTGCTGAGCAGTCGGCCCACAGAGCCGAGAGGCTCATGGAAGGAGTTTGCTGCCGTGGCCTATACCATGCCTTCTGTGACCTGAGAAAGAAGGGACAGGGCCTTGTACAGCCACAAAGGACTAAAGCAGAGTCTTTCTGCTGTGTGTTCACTGCCCAGCGCATGCTCAGAATTGTTGTATGTTTATTTTTACCTCAGGGGAGAAGCCAGAGGTTATTTTCATGACACATTCCTTGGGTGCCTCTGTTAAAGCCATACTGATGAAACCGGGGATTAGCTTAGCCTAGTCAAGCCAGGAAATGCGGGAAACGTTAAAAATACCACGTGTTAGCTGGGGCTGCCATAACAAAGTAACACAGACAGGTGGCCTAGACAACAGAAGTATTTCTCACAGTGCTGGAGGCTGGACCAGAGGCTGGCAGCCCAAGATCAAGGGGCCGACCAGTCTGGCTCCTAGAGAGGGCTCTCTTCCTGGCTTGCGGATGGCTCCATCTCCCTGTCCTCACGTGACACACAGAGGGGGCTCCGGTGTCTCTTCTTATAAGGACACCAGTCCTGTTGGCTCAGGGCCCCACCTCTATGACTTTCTTTAACTTTGTCACCCCTTCACAGGCCCTGTTTCCAAATACAGTCACATCAGAGGTGAGGGCTACAACATATGACTTGGGAGAGGGACAGGTTTACACAAACATTCAGTCCAGAATATACCGTGTCTTGCGTAATGCCCAGATTCACATATTTATCTGTTCAGCTGCTAATTCAACCTCTCATTAAAGTTCTCCTTGGATGAATGTATAGATAAGTAGATGGTGGATTGGTGAATGGCCGAATGATGAGGTAGATGCATGTGTGCATGGGTGGGTGGGTGAGTGGATGAGTGGGTGAGTGAGTGGGTGGGTAGATGGATAAGTGGTTGGATGGGTGGATTATTGGGTGAATGAATGAATTGCTGGGTGAGTGGCTAGGTGGATGGGTGGGTGGTGACTAGGTGAAGGGTTGGATGGGTGGTTTACTGGTTGAGCAGATGGATTACTGTGTGGGTAGATGGATGGGTGAGTGGGTGGGTGGACAGATGGGTTGCTGGGTGGGGGGATAGGTGGGGGGATAGGTGAGTGGGTAGACATGTGGGTGGGTGTGTGGATAGGTGGGTGCCATCAGACACTCTCTCCAAGGATGCATTCAGGTAGCTAGTTACCTGACTCTCCCTAGGTCCCCCAGCCTCCTGCCACCATCATCCAGCAGCTCCCTCAGCAGCCACTCATTGCACAGATTCCGCCTCCCCAGGCTGTCCCAGCTCAAAGGTCAGGAAGCATTAAGGAAGGTAAGTGTTCAATAGTAATATTGTTACGGGCTTACAAAATTCTCTACTGAAAGGAAAAATATTTTGTACGCACAATAGTCATTAAGGGTTGACTTTTGGCTACTCAACTGAAGTTACCTGTTACCAACATGAAAATAGCTTTGACTTTGAGAAACGCTTCCATGATGGATGCCGCCGAGGGGAGAAAAGAGGTGAAAGAGAGAGGACTGGGTTAGGACTGGAGAGAGTACTGGGCTCCAATCCCAGTTCATCCAATTATTGGCTCTGCAAAAGCCTTGGTTAAAATGCTTCTTTTTAAATAACTTTTAAATACATGACTTTAAAAAGAGCTTTACTAAGATGACGGAATAACTGGCACACATTCGCAGCATACGATTTGGTAAGTTTTGACATACGGACACACGCACGACAGCAAATGAGGCAGTGAACACGTCCACTCCCCCAAAGCTTCCTCACATCCCGTGTCGTTCCGTCCTTCTGGCCCCACAGGCACTGCCGATCAGCTTTTGTCACGGTGTGTTAATTTGCATTTGCTAGATCTTATGTACACAGAGTCACAGGGGATGGCTGTCTCGCACGGCTACTTTGACTCAGTGTAATTGTTTTAAGAGTCTTGACGCCAGGTGGGTTCCTTGTCACTGCCAAGCAGCTGCACTAGATTCTTTCCTCTTTCTTCTTTGTGAGTCATGGGCATTCATGTCTGAGTCTCCCGTGGACGTGCTTCCACTTCTCTTT